>JTDE01002662.1:22341-58799 GCA_014338405.1 Paragonimus skrjabini miyazakii
TTGTGGACTGGAATGCTGACCCATAAACGCGAGCGCGCGCGAAGCATGTGAACTAGCGTGTTGGGCAATAAAGATTGTGCTTTATTGAACGCCTTTTCGCTACAATATGACGTGCAGTGCATAGGTGTGATACTGCATAGTGTGGCGCCACTGTTTGTTCAACCGCCAACCAATGGGTTTCTATGGGACCACTCGAACCCCTTGACACCCACCGAAGTGTTCTATTCAGCAACGCATACACTCCAGTTTGCAAGGCTACTCGTCTAAAACCTCAAAATCAACCACGAGAAGTTCTCCAGGCATGGTGTAAACAACGCGTCGTCGGAATGGAGCAAGCCACTGCTACCTGAAACTCTCGGAAGATTCGATATCATATCAGAGCAACAGGTAACAGGAGGCCGAATGTAAGTAGGGTTATTTACGAAGTCACTGGAGAGATTGTCCATAATCTGCAACGACGCGCAGGACGTTAAGCTGAACGCTTTCACCAGTAGTTCAACTGGCGGTCCGCACCGCTGAACTCGCTTTTAATCCCCCTTGTGCTCATTGATCTGTTGGCGTGTGTCCATCCTCGGAAACTGAAGTCTCACTTGTGATCAAATTTCTGGAACGTCACAAGGTAACCGGCCCAGACGAATTCCCTCTTGTCATTTTATAGATGAAGGCCCAGTCCTAGCCGAAGCGATGACAACACTGTTCAGAAAACGCTAGATCAGTGAAGTCGTCCTAAATAACTTAGTGTGGCTGTCGTCCCCATTTTTAAAAAGGATACCAGTGTCTTATTTGCAAACTACTCAAGGATAAGCTTGATCCCTATTGCGTTAGAGTTACTTGCAGTCTTTATACTTCGCAGACTAAATGAAACTTACGAACAACACATTTGTAAGGACAGAGCTGAGTTTTGCACCGGGCATGTCTTCAGTGATATCACATTCATAATCCGTCAGATGCATGAATTCCGCCATTCATTTAAAAGGCCCGCAATTGTTTTTTTTTAGACACCGGAGGAGCAGTGATCCGGTTGACAGAACTGCCCTCGCGGACTACCTATCGTTAAAGAGCACACCTGAGAAACGTATCAACCCCCTGAGAGATTTTTACTACTAAACGTTGAACCAGGTTAAGTCTTGGTGCAACGTACCATCCACCCTCAGCATTTCATTCAGAGTGCGACAATGTTGTCTAGCTCCCTCTTTTCTAAACAACTGCAGTAGACGAGATCCTAAGATGCATCTCAACAGACTGCGAATATGATGGTGCAGAAATGCTGAAAGACGTTTGATCTTAAGACATCGCTTCAATGTGTGGGGTTCACGGGAACTAAAAACAGTTTAAACAGATTAGTAACCTCAGCTGCTCAGTTTAGCATGGCCACTGCACCTTTTAAATTCAAGGTGATGTTGCATGTTCGGCAGGACTCTATGTCTGCCTTCACTTTTGATTGTTAGCGGTTGGAGGTAGCCAAGGGAACCGTGTACTTTGGGGCTTGTACCAATGCTGATGGTAGGTCTGATGGGTTCATAAATCGCACAGCATAGGCTCGGATAGTGTTTGCCAAATTACACCATGTATGGCGCTGGCATGTGGTTAGTCTTCCAGTGAAAGGCTGAGTGTACAATGCCAACGTGAGCACTGCCTTATTGTACATCTGCAAAACCTGACCCATCCTTGCGTTAGATGTTCACAGAGTATCCATTTGCAACCACTGACTTCTCCAAAGTATCGGCGACCTGTGGTAGGAACACAATGTCAGCATTGACGAATTTCGCTGAAGTGCCTTCTAGACGGTCTGACTCTGTGAACATAAAGATCCCACAGGCTTCGTCGACTTGAGTACATTATGCGAGTGCCCACCTATCACTTGCCACTTTGCGCCTTGTGTGTGGATGGTGGGTTAGGCTGAAAGTAGAAGCGTATAACTTGAGTTAAGCGTGTGAAGGCACAGACACTGATGTCTGCTTCAGCAGGGCGTTCCCGGCCTGCTTGCTTGGGTCCA
The DNA here is from genome assembly GCA_014338405.1 of Paragonimus skrjabini miyazakii. Classification (NCBI taxonomy): domain Eukaryota; kingdom Metazoa; phylum Platyhelminthes; class Trematoda; order Plagiorchiida; family Troglotrematidae; genus Paragonimus; species Paragonimus skrjabini miyazakii. The sequence goes on from JTDE01002662.1 coordinate 24,338, forward strand.
AGGACTTTTGTCCTTGGATGAGGACGCTGTCTGATATGACGAAGAATAGAAGTCAATGTCGCTCGTGTTACGAATTTTCGTGTGCACCATTCTACTTGACATGGCTTTATGGTTTGTCTCAGGTTGAACGCCATTCACGTTTGATCGCTGCTTTCCTATCCACACAGACTTATCAGCCTGCCCCCTTACAAAATCAGCTGATTAAAAAGTCTACCTCAATACGAAGGCCGCGTTCACATTAGTGATGCTCAACTTTCAGGGAATTATACAATCGTGTCCAGACAAATTTCGACAGTAAAATGTGAGAATCGCATGAACTGTGTGACAAGAAGTCCCCACCTTACATACTAGGTGGCGCACGGATGGTGTAATGGTATGCAACTGGCGTGCGGCCTAACATCGAGCAGTCATGTCACCCGATGCACTCCACTGAGTTACGTAACAAAACCTGTGGCTGAGACCCCTGTCAAACAACAAAGAAGATAATGTATTGACTGCACCGACAATAATGTTGTTGGCTGTGTTTTAATCACTGATTTTGTTGAGCTCTGATTGTTGGCGCTGCGTCAGTTGTGGATCAAATAGGAACAGCTGCTTTTATGGTTCACGGGGGTCATGGGAACGTGGAGGAACCGTGTACCAACAACAAACTGTATTACAGTGGCAAACGTAACACATCGGAGTAATAAATAACTTGGATATGGCTAGGTCAACAGGTCAGCTGGTGAAAATATGTGAAAAAATGTGCTAGGGGCGTGGCGCTGATCGTGGCCTAATAGCTCGGGTGAGTGAGGGGTAGTCTGACAGTTCCAGGTGCGATCAATCAAAACGTTACAAGCTCAGGAAGTACAACGGATTGACGAATGACAGCTAAACGAATCATTGAAACAAAATCAGTTGGCTAACTTCAGTGCAAACATGTGGTCTCTGTAAAGGACTGCTACGCACACAAGATCGACCGATAATGACTCACCAAGTTAGTCTCAGTTAACACGAGCAAAATTGGGCAATTTCCTATCGAGTGAATGAGCTGATTAACAAGTATATTCATATAGAACGGACACACCGACGTGTGTAAATCACCGCGCACGCTTCGACTGATCCAGTCATGACTTCACGGGAGCACCCTACGTGTCCGCTTGTTCTCTGGTTAGCATGGCTGCTCTTTCTGACGCATACTCAATGTTGTACATGATGACCATACATGAAGCAAATTATGCAGGAGGAGAATTCTAAATGTATTTTTCTGAGAACCTGTATGTTATCTCAGCTAAGGACTAGATGACCACCGTTTACGTCATCCAAAACAAAGTGAAGCCAATGTGTGAAGTCCCAGAACTTCCCACCATTGACGAACTTTTTTGTTTTCGAAGCGGCATATCATTGTCCACCAATGATACTCTGTTTATGAGACAGTTTGTTGTTTTAGAAATCTCAAAATCGAACGTCTGTGACAAAGACATCGATCTCGCTTCATCAGCCCTGCTGATGCACTATGATCATTACAATCGCTAAATTTTTCATTGTGATGGGTTCCCTTTGTTCGTGGGTACAGTTATAGACTGTCGCATATAGGATGACGGCATCCAGTCTATAGTATTTCCATAACACTTTGCAAATAGAAGAGAATAAGTAGTCACGACCAAACAAAGAAGTTCCGAAATTGGTTTCTGCATTACATTTGGGGCGGGTTTTAAGCTTTAAACAGACCATAAACCTTTACTCTCACTGGTGGATGATACTAAAGACATAAATTACGTACTGTCTTAAGGTTCATAGATGAGCACTGAAATGAAGCACGTAAACTTACATGATTTCTCACCTCTCTGTAGTATTCTATTGTACAACTAGACCTTTAAATCGCTTATCGACTGCCAAAATGTCTCAAGACAGATTTTCGTTTTTCACAGTAGTATGTTTATTGCAGCATTTAAGACTTCTTAACCGGTGCTGTTACCCTCCAATGGATTGTTCATGATCTTACACAGTCAACAGTCAAGCGACTCCTAATTGCCCGGTGAAACTCTGAATTAACATCAGACTTACAATCCCTCGCGAACTGAGTTTATTTGAGGGTTGTGTGTTCTGGGTTTCTTGACTGAAGCCCTAATGTTTAACTTACTGGGTGTGTTATTTGTTGGTTGATCCTGTCGTATTGTATTTGGGTAATGTCTGTGATCTGATTACACACTCTTTTTCGCCCATGCTTGCGCAAGGCGTAGTCGAAGTGATTATTTGTACGAATCGGATAAGTTGTACAAATCAGGCTAGTGGCGGCAACATTACAGGACTGCTACCACAGTCCATCTTATCGCTGAACAGTATGGGCACCACAATGAAGAGATAATCAATACGCATCAAAAGACGTGATATTTGTTAAACTACTCTCATATTTAGAAAAAACTGATGATTTCCGGAAACGGCTGGTGCTGGTGATCAGAGAGGTGACTGTTTTGACCTTGCCGGGTCTCATCAGCACCCCAGGGAATCGAACCCACAAACGGCTGACCGATCCAAACTATGAGAAAAGGAAACGCAACGACTAGGGAAAACATTCACATACCTTACTGTAATCCCGTCGATCGCGATCCCGTGCTCTGGTGGATAAGCGTCCGGTCTACCACCTGACATCTACCCACAGGTCGTGAGTTCCATTCTCCGATCCAAATAGATCAAAACAACTACCGACCATTTCGCTGGTGGTCACTGGGACCAGTTGTCTACAGAAGCTTCTGTTAACTTCTGGTGGGGCTGTGGTGTAATTTCAGGCCAACCACAAACAGCTGCTTCATATTAGCCAGAGGAAAAAGAAACTCAACAGCTGGGGAAAGTAAATGTTGGTATGTGCAATTTTTGACTATCCCTAACCATCTGAATGAAACTGTTCCGATTATTACCCAGGAAGCTCTGGATTATTGATGGATAATTCACACATGGCTCCAAAGTGATTTTCGTGAGATTTAGTATGATAATGCTTGTTGGCCTGTGCGTCTGAATTTAATTGTTGCTTTTGAGATCTCCTTACATTTTCAGGAGAGTTATTTTCCTCTCTTGTTTACGTAATGTATCCTTTGTACATACTAGGCGAGCTTCTTCAAACTTCCGGGCTTTTTTCCACGTTTTTATGCGACAAACATTTACTGTATTATTCAGTGATTGATTAAAACTTGAGCAGATTAACGTAGATTTATTGGTGTAACCGTCTAGACGGCTCCAATGTTCGACTTCGGTCACTGTGTTTCATTCTCCTAACCGCTTCTGTCAGTTTTCTAGTTGGTTGGTACAGTTCTGAGTATATTTGGTTCCAGTTGTAATAGTGTGATCGATTTTGCGCCCAACTCAATGGTAATCGAGCTAATTGCGTTCCAATCTTTTCATCAATCTTTCTCTTTCTGAGTAGATTTGCCTTGTTGGCTGTTTTGAAACATCTATCAGTGTTCACCATATAACTTATTTTGTCCTATTTGGCGACAAAAAGTTGCCACCTACTAGTTCTGATATTCCAAAGTCTTTCGATCATATCTTCCACGACTTCTGTATTGTACACAGCATCCCACGTATAATATATTACTATCTTCAAGATATGTTTGATCTAATTCGGAATCCACATTATTCATCGCAAACATTAGTCACCAAAACTTCCGCACTAAGTCAGTTAAATGCAGTTCTTGCCAGAACGGTTCCAGCGCAGCAGAGCAGACTGATGCTTCGATAACTGTCAGTGATTTGCTTGCTCCCACTGTCTTTAGACAAAGGTACGATCAGAGTACTCCGTACTCTTGAGGGGCTGTTTCACTTTCCCAAATGGGGCAACCCGAATGAGGCGAAATACGCTCTACAACAGATCCACCATGATTGATAAGTTCCGCAAGCAACCCATTTTAACCTCAAACATTTCCGTTTCGCAGTTGCCCAGTAGCCCTCTGCACCTCCATTAAATTCATGAAGAGAACAAGATAGTTTGATAGTTTGTTGTAACAAGCTATTCACGGTTACCCAGGCAGTGACAGCCCGTCGGTGTCTGTAATCTACCAGAGTATCTTCTCTAGACTTTTACGTTGTCTTCCGCTTGCGTACATGAAACGCCAGACTCTTCATCAATCAGTGTTTCAGCATAAATTCAACTTTTGCATTCTCGTGGACTTTCAAACCAGCCCTGATCCATAAAAGCACTACTCTCGACTTTCGTTCCTTTTAGTGCTCGTCAGTAGGACATACTCTTGACAGTGGTTAATACGGTTGCTTCATGGAAACGTTGCCAGACTTCACTTCCAGACTTTAGCAGGGATATATACTACTGAGGGGCTCTAACAAGAGAGAAACTCAAATATAACACCTCTTTTTGAAAAGGGCAAGCTAAAAGTCTGTGACTGCTATAGCTGCTTTTAGCTGTGACTGATGGTCTATTCGTATTAACCAAAATTCCTCCACCAATTATCAGTCCCTTAGTAGGTTGGATGTATGATCCAGAAATCGTCTTAAGTGAATCATCAAACATTTTTTGCTATCGGCGATCAGAGTATCCATGTATCAATTTATCTTTCTTTTTCCACCAGTCCTGCTTGATTTCACGAAGCCATGAGGTGAACTGACAACAAGTCCCTCGGCATGTTGCTTCTTTGTCTTCATCTACTGGGGTTATTATGGGGGCAGCAAACGCTTCAATCTTCTTTCGTATCAAACTCTTGATAACTGCCTCTTAGCCGTGAATCCCGTCTGGACGTTTCTGACACTTAATACAGGTTGCTGCAATGACTGCCACCAAGATTTGTTTCTTGAGATGTTGTCGTATACCACCAAGGGTATTGGAGGAGGAAGCGTTCTTGAGGTAAACGGCAACTGTGTTAAAACACCGTCCCCGTCTCTGAGTTTTCCTATCGTTTAACGTCCATTTTTTACTGGTATCCAGATGATCTACGATAAAGGAGCTTTCAAACGTGAAGAAAATTGGTCCTGGCTAGCCTGTGATTTGCGTCACAGTCAGCCTCACCATCCACTCGCGTGCTACGCACTTCGTAAATGTCAGGCTGCTGTATGAGTACGTAATCGAGCAAATGATGATTACTTGTTCGTACACAAACCCAAGTGATCGTCTTCCCCGCTTTCTGCTGGACTCCGGTGTTTGTGTCAACCAACTCGTATTAATACACATTTTGGACGGAAAGTCACTGTTCTCACTGATTGCATCAATGTCGTGAGATCAGAGAACCGCTGGCCAAGCTATTGAGTGGCGCCCAACCAGCGTGCTGACGTCACCCAGAAGGAACACCGAGTGGGAAGCGCCGTAAACCTAATCGTACAATTGCTTCTTGCTAGCATCGGTATAACATATGGATGGAACGTTAAACATTAAGAAATGCAACCGACTTACTTCGACCGTTACAGGTGCATGGACCCGATTCGAGGAGTGATACAATCAGCGACTGCGAAACAGACACCGTGTTATAGAACATCTTTTACCGAGTAAACTAGCCAGTCGGAATTTTACCCAGTGCCCGCTTTCCGGATCCCTCAGGTTACGCACACCCCTCGTTCTGATAGGAAACGTCCTGGGTCCACGGGCGTAACTCACTTTGGCTTGCGATACCCCAGCTGGAGTGTTTGACGCAACAGCTTGACCTGTGTGACGAAAGAAGACAGAGCTTTCGTGGGGATTCTACACAGGGCTCCTGTCCCAAAAGCCTGACTAATTTGGTAGTGAGATTTTAACCCTGCCCGAGGAGGCAGTGAATAGGACACTAACGACATATTTGGTTACTGCTGCGCTCAAAGTAAGTAGTGTAAGCTATATCAAGCCTTTGAGGAATGTTACGAGTTTTTCGATCGTATAGGATGATACGCCGGTGATCACAGTCAACCGGTGGACGATCGGAGTGCTCTTTGTTCGAGGGTACCTTTCCTACCCCCGTCTTTTCGTTCGTGGTGCCGGAATTATAAATATGCTTTCGATGTGTACGCAGAAAACATTGCTACACTGTCTACGAACTTATACTCAGTCAATAGCGTGACGTACAAACCTATGAGTATAACTGCTTTCTTTTCTGTATGTAAAAGAACCGGAGTTCACTTCAGCAAAGCCCCACGGATCAAAGCTATACACAAGCCACGTCACGGTAACAGAAGTCGTCAGAAAGTTTGCAAACACAGACGGGTTGATGGACACCGAAGGACCGCCGTGCTGGACACCCACTGGCGTGGCACCGGTGATAGCGGTCCTTGCTACGTAAAAGAACTGAGCATTAGCGCCTGTGGCAACCGAGATGGTCCGAGCCGAGTATCGTATGTGGTTCTGTTTAAGCGCTTAAGCCATGTGTCGCTTTTCTGAATAAATAACCCTAGTGCCATCCTCGTTCTTGGCTCACAACAATTAATGCGGCGACCCGAGATTGGAGGATGAAGATCCCGTGGCCGCAGCCGTTCGATGATGGGGACGTCCGTAGCTTCCTGGAGGACTTCGAGGACGTGGCGGAGATCGTCGGAGTCAAGACCGACCGGGCAAAGCCGGCGGACTTGCGGATGCTGCTCAGTGACAGGGCGACGGCGGAGCCCTGCGAAGTTGGAGTGGGCCGCCGCGAAGCAGGCGCTCATCGCCAAGTTCGGCAGCCCCGCTGACTGCCAGGAGGCAATACGGCAGTTCAAGGGCGCCAGGCTTGGACCAGGAGGCGACGCCCTCGCGTATGCCGTTTCGCTATGAGCAGCGTTGTCAACAGCCCTGCCACACTTGGATCAGGACTCCGAGCAGCGCATGCTGACGGACCAGTTCTTGGACGGAATGCCACCAGCGGTGCGGTATCAGCTCAGGGTGGCTATCATTGTACATCCAATGACGTTGGAACAGCCGACAGACGCGGCTCGACAACTACTGGTGGAAAAGCCCCGACAGTCAGCGAGTTGAAGACAAGTGAACCAAGTGAAGCGAATGACGTGCGAACAGCTGTGGAAAGGTTGACTCAGGAGGTGACCGCTTTGAAGATGAGGAGGGAGAAGAACCGTGGCGACGTCTGTTTCAGATGCCGAAGACGTGGACACTGGCGAAGATTTTGCTCGCGCGGCGAGGAGAAGTCTTATGAAAATAAACGTTTTGCTGATTGTTTTTTGTCTGGGAAGGGCGATCCGATAATAGGGGCGGTTGATAAGACGGCTGTTCAGGCGAGGGTAGAAATCAATGGTAGCTCGGAGTGCTGTTTGATTGACACTGGGGCTGCGATTTCATTTATTGGGCCGAGGCCTGGAAAAGTTGTTCAGCCGTGTGCGATGGTCGTTCGAACAATCGGTGGATTTACACTCAAAGTTACGGGCGTGGCGGAGTATGATGTAGCAATCGATGGTCACGTAGTCCAGCAACCTTTCGTCATTTCCCTCGACGCACGCCAGATTATACTGGGAGCGGATTTTCTTGCCCGCGGTGAGGCCATGATTGACTTGAAGCATGGTAAACTCGTAACGAAGTATGGAGTGGTTCCAATAGCGAGAAAACGCAAACCTCAGCTTGGACAAATTGAAACGACTGCATCCGGGGCAATACCAACCTGTGACAACCGGTTGCTGAATGAAGTGATATGCAAATTCCGAAGTCTGTTCACCACGGATCAAGATCCATATGGCTACTGTGACTGGATTGAACAAGAAATATCCACCAAGCTAGACCAATTTCGATCATTCAGACCCAGAAGAACTCCTGTACACCTGTTGTCGGAAATTGAGCGACAAGTGAAGGGCATGCTGACGGAGAAAATCATTGAAGAAGCTGATAGCACGTTTTGTTGGTGATAAAGTCAACTGGTAAATTTCGATTTTGTGTCGACTTCAGAAGACTCAGCGAGATTACAGTTAACAAAGTCGTAGCAGTCCCAGCGGTGGCAGAGATTATCGACACGCTACAGAACGCCACGATATTTACAGTGCTAGACCTGCGGTCTGGATATTGGCAGGTTCCAATCAAGCAATCGGACCGAGATAAAACGGCGTTCACAGTGGGAGAAAAGCAATATCGCTTCGAACGTATGCCGTTCGGACTGTCAGGCGCCACCTTCACTTTCAGACGACTTATGTTGAAGGTGCTGGAAGTACTGAACAATATTGTTGTCTGTGGAGATGATACAGTCATCTAAAGTGCGAATGGGACGGGACATATCGGACACGTTTCAAGCGGTGTTGCAGAATATCGAACAAGCTGGCCTTCGAATCAGCAGTCCAAAGTCCCACCTGGCGAACCGAACGGTAGTACTACTCGGTCACAAAGTCGGTCAGGGTGAGGTCCAACCAATTTACGAGAAACTGCTTACGATCAATGCCACTCTGGTACCATCAACGAAGAAGACTTTGCGACAGTTTCTTGGTCGTGTCGGGTTCTATAGCCGTTTCATCAAGAACCTCAATGAACTGGCCAGCCCAATATACGAAATTCTCGAGAAGAATGGTCGATTTCAGTGGACAGAAAATTCCAATCAGACGTTCGTCAAGATCCAACAATTGATGAAGGAGGGACAGTTAAACCTGAAGTTGCCAGTGACTGGACAGAGCTTCGTTGTTGCGACGGATGCGAGCGATGTGGGTATCGGCGCTGTACTGAAGCAGGGAGGCGGTATTGTGGAATATGTTAGTCGAGTATTAACTCCTGCTGAACGAAATTACTCAACGACAGAGAAAGAGTATTTGGCGATCGTGTGGGTATTGGAAAAATGGAGACCGTATTTGCTCGGCTGATGTTTCCATGTGGAGACTGACCACAAGCCGTTGGAGTGGATTAGATTGGTGAAGGATCTCCGATGGAAACTGCCTCATTGGGCATTACGATTGCAGGAGTACGACTTCACAATTCGCCATGTAGCTGGAAGAAAGAACTATGTTCCAGATCTGCTTTCCCGAACGCAGCACATGGATGAAGTTCACAAGGACGTGATTGGAGTCAACAGTATTGAACTTGAGAATGACCCCGGGAAGTTATAGGCAGCACAGAGAACGGACCCGACAATCCGAATGGTGATTGATCAACTTCTATCGGGAGAACTACAACCAGGGAATGAGGAAATTCCGGAGGTGACATCCTTCAGAACGCACTGGTCGGAATTGCGGTTGAATAGTGCCGGAATTTCGATGCGCTGACTGCGGGATGGAATAAGCGCCCCTGTTATTATGTCGGGGTTGAAAGGGAAAATTGTGGAGGAATGTCATCAGCCGGCTCATACGGGATGCCATCGAAATGCTGAGGCAAAGGGCATACTGGCCGGGAATGAAGAAGGACGTTAACAATTATGTACTGGCGTGCCAGCAGTGTCAACTGTTGAAAAGCTCCAACTACCCCAGTCAGTATCCTACACAACCAATTCCGGTCAGTGGGATTGGGGAATTGTGGTCGGTAGACGTAATGGGTCCCTTCCCAGTAACCATATCTGGAAATCAGTACATCATAGTCATGACGGAACATTTCACAAGATGGATCGAAGCAGCCGCTATACCCGATCAGCGTGCAAGCACTGTGTACAGGGCGGTAATGGTACACATCGTTGCAGATCATGGAATACAGCGAAATATATTGACTGATCAAGGCCCCTGCTTCGAAAGTGTATAGTTTCGGGACTGTTTGGTGCGTTTGGGAATCAAGAAAATTCGCACAACGCCATACCATCCTTAATCATATGGACTGACGGAACGAAACAATCGCACAATCAAGGAGTGGTTGGCGGCAAAAGGAGGGAGCTGAGAGGGAACACTACTATTGATTCTGTTGGCCCACCACTGTTCGCCACAATGAACAACGAAGAAATCCCCGTTCGAGCTAATGTACGGGCACGTGCCACGCCTGCCAGTCGATCAAGAGATTGGTTTATGGGGAGACCGGCGGATGAACAGGCGTGAATTAGCAGAAGCTCGGACGGTGGCCAACCAAAACTTGGCGAACGCACAAGAAGTTGCTAAGGAGCAGTCAGCCGCAAAGTTGTCGGATCGAAAAGCGGTATTTGAAATTGGCTCCAAGGTTAAATACAGAGACAGGCGGAGTCCAGGCGCGACAGGACCCGGATCTAAAAAGTTCCTGGCGAAGTGGAGGGGACCTTATTGTGTAGTTGACCGCCGTTGCCCAGTATATCTGATTAAGAATGTGAGGAATGAACATGGAGTGCACGGAAACCAGCTTCGTAGATGATAACACCCCGAGCAGAAGAGAATGTACGTCAGGAGCATCGACGTCCCCGAGGCCGGTACGCAGATCGTCAAGAGAGCGAAGCGAACCTGAAAGGCTTTTGCTGCGGCTGGAATAATGTTTGCGTGGGGAGGAGTGTAGTGAGGATGAGCGATCTTACTATACTACTCACAACACTGCAATTCAGTGATAGGACCGGAGCTTATATTTCGACATGGAAAAATGCAGGAACAAACATCGGATTGCAGCATCACTCAAAATGGTCTTTGCCACGTGAAGGAACTGAGCATTGGCAACCGAGACGGTCTGGGGCCGAGTACCGAGTGCAAATGATTGGTTTTGTTTGCGGTTCTGTTTAAACGCTTAACCCATGTGTCGCTTTTCTGAATAACTAACGGTTGTGCCATCCGCGTTCTTGGCTCACAACACTAGTACGTAAACAGATTTTAAATCATTGGTTCATGAACTGAGAAAATTCATCCCCATCGTTTGCATTCCCTATTTTTTCTACTAACCAGACACTTGTTCTCACTACCTCACCCGTCCCGTTTTGTTTTATGGAACTAATAAGTCATTAATGTTCGCGGCGCGAGTAGCCATTGTTGTCCTGACCTGCCGGCGTGACGACTCACCTTTCACCTTGCTGGTCCTGTTGAGGATCTACTGATTTTTCTGAACGAAACTGTCGTCGCGAACGATTGTGGTTTGCTTTTGTAATTACTGATGCATTTCTTCAATAGTACAGTAGAAATTGGTGAGTCCAATCGTGTTTTCAATTTGGGGATCCGTTTTTGGGCTACGCACAACTCAACGGTCAGACGTATATGGTTACAAGGATTTTCTGCAATGAAGACACTGTGAGTTCAGCCGGGGATAATCCTTTAGGAACAGATACTGTATTGGAGAATACAACGAGTTCGTCCACGTATACGGCTGATCCCTCCTGACCCTCCAGAATGCAAAGTTAGAGACGACTAAGGGTAGCTGGAGCATTGCACAGGCCAAACGGCATCCTAAGAAACTCGCACTACTATCCGTTCACATAAATGGCAGTCTTCCCTCTGTCCTTCAGTGCCTTTGGTAGTTGCCAGTAATCGGAACGCAAACCTACGAGGGATAATATTCTAGCGTCCTACAGATGCGCAAAGATCTCCTCCATCTGAAGCATCGGGAACGCATCTTTGATCGTCACTCGGTTCGGCTCTCTGAAGTCGACACAAAATCGGTAGGTTCCATCCGCCTTCCTAGTCAACACGACCGGTGACGAAAATGGACTGCTTGTCCTTTGAATTATTCCTTTCTCCAACATCTCCTTCAACTGCCTCTCCACTTCCGCAATCAACTTGAATGGTATTCTCCGGTATACTGGTCTGCATTCCTCATCCGACTGTAGGTTTATCGAGTATTCCATACATGTACAGAATCCGTATTGGTCATCCGCATTAGTAACCCAGTCAGCAAACTCATTGACACATTGCTTGATTGCTGGGATCGGACACTCTGGCAGAGATTTCACCGAGACGCTACCCATTCGGCACTGATCCTTGGTCTCTTCGCGATGGAACTTCACGACATCACTATCAACACACAACTCGTTCCTCTCCAGATCTACGCTTGCCTTCAGTCAACGTAGCGAATCGGCATCTATTATCGTCTCTCTCACATTGTCAATCACTAACGCTGCGTGTGTTGGTACTGGTCCAATAGATTTATACCTAGTCTGTAGTCACTATCGTAAACCAATCGACAATGGAAAGCAAGGACTCAGCGCGTTCACCCTCGTGTATTTGTATCGACCCTGGAAAGTAGAGTGTACAGAGAAAGCACGTCAAGCTAGCGAGGCACGGAGCGAGTTGTGATTGTAGCCTCGGGACGGATATTACAAAAAGGACAGCTTGACTAAAACAAACGTAGGTAAAAAAACAAGATCATCGAAAATGTACAAATGAATATGACTATCAAAAATATCACTTGTTATAGTCGCTACACGTGGCGTAACTTGATACCACCTATCTGGATTTCAACATTCTGAGTCCCCAGGGCCTCTAACGCCGTCCATCCGATCGTAACTACATGCCAATTACCGGACTTAACGGGCAATCCTGGTACTCTGCATGTAATCGACGCACCCGCTCCCGTACTTTCTATCGCACTCTTCTGTTCTCCCTCAATCAGAACTTTTACTCGTGGAACACCTCCATGATAGCCCGTTACCACCGGAAGACAAAGTGTCCCACCCCATTACAAACAAAACAATGATTACGATGAGGTTGTCCACGTGCCCGTTCAACTTGTTCTCCTCTTGGTTACACATTCGTATTCAAACCTTCCACTGTCTTCGTCAGCTGCTCCACTTCCGTTCGAGCTCCCTGACTTCCAGCCGTCCGACTTGAATCCGTACGGGTTGGCGCTGTACAATCCCGACAAACCGTTCCATGTCCGTGATCCCACAAAACTCGGCCATCCGAACGCTCTCCTGCAACTCCGGCGGCAAACTCTGGACAAACCGCTCCCTCACCAATCTATCCTTCGTTTTCTCATTTGCCTCTGGTCAGCTCAAAGTCCACTGTTGTAATAAATGTTGATAGTAAACCATGGGGTTTTGAGTGTCACAAAATCCGGCACTATAAAGCCGATTCATTGCCTGTTGTCGGTCATATTCCTTTGTAAACTCTTAAATTATTGTGGTCCGTGTTTCTCGATGCGATGTTGCGCCCTTTGTTTGTTTTCCCAATGCACAGACAGCTTTTGCCCGTCCGGTGAGCAGTGTTACCAATGCTGTCAAAAGTTGTGTGTCGCTTTTCAATCCGTTGCACACCGCAATCGCCTCAAATTACGTTGCCACAGACGTTGATGTTCACTTCCTTTATGTTCCCTTACGAACCATGGAGCATTTCATGCGACGCTGCACTCTAATTTTTCTTTTATTTTTTCCTGCCATCACTTCAATGTCAAAATCTATGCTCTGGTGCTCACTACTGAACGGCAGTGGTGTGAGTAGTAAAGCACGATCGCTCATCCTTACTACACTTGTACTGAAGTGATGGAAATTTGTCGAGAACAATTGGTCATTCATTTTTTGTGTGTATTCATTCTGAATGTACGCGCAATTTAATATAACTGTTTTATCCTTTTTATTGTTCTGGTTCAATGCCAACTGCTGCTGTGATTTAGTTCATAAATGACACTGGTTTTTTTCATGTGGCCATTGCTATTTTGTATATTTGCATACAGATGTCACCTAGCATGCATGCACGGGAAGCTGTTTCCTCCAACATAATTTTAGCGAATCGATCGAATGACTCGTTTACAGGTGTGTCAACTCGCTCCCTGATTTTAATTTGGCCAGGATAGATAAAGGGCACTGTACGTGTCGTCTGGTTTGTGCAGCTGCAACCACTACAATGACGTCCTTGAACATGTTGGTGTAATTCGGTCTGAACAAATTTCGTAGCTGAACGGAGAAACGTAATACAATGAAATTTGCAGGGAACATAGAGGGCTTCTATGAAGGGAAAGTCAAACGTTCTATATAAATTCTAGTGATGGAACTGTGTTCCTCAAGTTTTCGCATTCGAAAGCCCGTTAAGATAAGTATTCATTCCTTCTAACATTGAGTAGTGTACAGATACACACTATCTCAATCTTTGATTGTTTCAATCACACAATATCTCTGCACAATAAAGTTGTTGACTGTTGGAGGATTGTGCGAATTCTCCAGTTTCAAGAATTAGTCTTTTCAAACTAAGCCCGGGAGCACGCGTTTCCGTAAGGTCATAGACTTTTAAGGGATCTACGTTAGTTGAAATGACTACTGAACTGAATGTTTGTGTTTGCCATCGAGAGGCAACTCGAAATTCCAGATGGATATCAATTTTTCTCGGTTCGTTCCATATTCGCTTTAAGGTCACTCGCCTGCGTATCAGGGACTGTAGTAAAATTACAACTGTTCAGCCAGATCAGTTGGTTGTCAACTGCTACAGAATTATGCAATCCAGCCGAGATCAACAAATCAATGAGATCGGAGATCTCGACCTGTCTAGGAAGTCCTGATCGCGAGGCTATCGATTGGAGTTAACAGAGAGTAACTGTGTCTCCATTTCGAGATGATCGGGCAACCTGATCATTACTCACAAGCGAAAGTGGTTGAGTGTTCACATACGATAATTCGTTCGTGCCTAACGTGAGGTCAATGGCGCAGTGGTAAACACGGTTGCCTCATGAACAGCGTGTCCGTGGTTCAAGTCCCGGCAGTGGTGATGCTATGCACTACTGACGAGCTCTAATAAGAGCGAAACTCGAGTCTAGTGCTTTTGCTGTTCGAAACGGGCCGACTGCAACGTCTATGAGAATGTGGGTGATGTTCAACTTGAAATTAACTAAATCCCCGACTACTCATCAGTGATTTTATTTTCATTAAGTTATTATAATTCACATGTCATATTTCGTATTACTGCTGAACATAGTTTGCTGGTTAGTACGACCAAACTGTCCATAAAGTAATCGGGCGTGTGCAGATATTCCCTGTCTCTTCCGAGCTGCTTGTTTCATTCCAGTCCCACATAATTTCAAGTTTTGGTCGAATTCTAACCTTATCGTTGTTTCAGGATGTACATCAAGGCAGGCTCATATATTCTGGAAACAAATTTGCCGTCTTCGAACGTATTCGATGCAGATCACAGGTGGCAGGTTCGGATTCACTGCCCTTATGCTATGAGTCCAGTCTCTTATCTGCTCAGTCACTGGTCGGATGCATCTCTCCTACCATGATAGCCTTGCTGATCACTAACTTGCCTGCCGTTGTTCCCTGCTTCAACTGAACACAGTCTGCTTTAGGACAGGTTAGAACTCGTCGCGGCAAAAAACACGATTATGAGACTTTCGCACTGTTCGTTCAGGAGCGTACATCTCACGATCAAAGCCATTCTTCACTGGTCGTGACAAGTTCGTGCTAGTCATTGGTATGAGGAAGGGACAGCAAGCGAAATACCCATTTGCAAGGTCATCCGAAAGTCCGCATTCACTTTTGTTAACCGTCGCAGCTGATTTGTATCAATGAAAACTATTAGCCCTGCTGCCTGACATAGGTTGGCTAACTTTTGAGACTGTCCACCTGCAGTTGAAATGAAACGTAGAGGGCAGTAATGTGGGTGACTTAATCGCCCATGGACACAATTGTTTAGCTTTGTCTGCCGGACACAGAAAAGTGTAGGATGGACTCAACAGACAGCAAACATCACCATTTCCGGCTTTATCTCATATTTGTTTTCTTTCCTCCACTCTAATATCACCTAGTTCACAGTTGACAGAAGGCCTGTAGCATACTATACGAAGAATGAACCCACTCTTAGAAAGAAACCAGCAATCTGTTCATTAAAGAGCCTCTGCATAGACGTTTGTCGAGAAGTCTTACGTGACTTCAAAAGTCTCTGAAAGAATAATTAATCTCTGTTTAGTAATTAAAAGGTAACTTATTCGACACCTCGTTCGTGCAGATGGGTACAGTCCACTTCGGATTGCCAGTCTGTACTGGCCTCGGCTGTAAGGTCTCGACCTGGTGTTGAAAATGCCTCGTTATGCTCACCATGAAACCGACACTTCACGGCTGGTTTCATGCTTGTTTTGACCCAGCAGATAGAGATGGTCAGAATGGAGGATCGAATGGGTAACACTTCAATTTCTATTTTGTTCCCTTTCCACCCAGATGAACGAAAATAAACGTGTCAGCTCGTGTAATGGGTTACATCTACAGACAAACTAAAGAAACACCTTGGTTTGTGGTTCACTTAATATACGATCTACAGCCATTATTTATTGTGCTGTTCTAAGTGATCTTACTCACTAAGTTACCTGAAAATGCTTCGATAACCGTTTACTGTAGGCGTATTATGTACAGTCATATCAACATGGTCGCGATCAAACCAAAAGGACACTCGGGATTATGTAGGGAGAATAGGAAAAATACTAATCATCACGTATTGATTGGCAGATTGGACTCCTCGCTTAAGTGTGTGCCTGTCAAGTGATCTACAGATAGCAGGAATCTTACAACTCCATTATTGTCTTCTAGTTTTCCGTAATTCGGTCGTTGAGCAGTATACATGGACATTTCTGTATTCTTTCCTGCATAAGAGACTTCAAAAGTTTTCAGTTCATTTGAGTTCAAGATTATATAACGGCCAAGCGAAAACCTGAACTTCCAAACAGGTTGTCTTACTGTGTTTGGCACGTGAACTATAGCACTGTCCTAATGTCAAGTATACATGTGATCAAATGGATAGTAGTATCACAGTTTCTAAAGCAGCGTCGTCAGCTGCAGGATTCTATTGTTTTTAAAAGGTCGTCACTTCATCCTGACCGATCACTGAAGATACGCCCTAGATCACCTTCCAGAGCTCAACATTGATCCATTAATTGAAACACGCTTCAACCTTCTAAAGGCAACACAGCCAATCCGGCGAGGTCGAATTGGTTCACATAGTGATACATTCCATCATATCACCTAAGACTGAAAGAAATGACATGCAACCTAATCCGAATGCAATGGAGGTTCGTGCTCACTGAAGTCAGCGTATCGTTCATCATCTCACAGACCGACGGAAGAGTTTTGTGGAATGCCTTCGTATAGTCATTGTTCAATTGGTTCACTCTAGAGGTGCTTTTTATGGTTATTTAGGTCGATCTCCATTGGGTGTGGCACAAAGACATTCATCGTCACCTGCGTTTTGTCACAGCTTGTGGTGTTCATCCATAGTTGCAGAATTGTAGTGAGAATGAACGGTCATACTATATTATTCGTCAGCAATCCTGTGCAGGCACGTATTCAGGTACTGAAACAACCGGAGGAAAATACACGTATTAACCGTGCAATCCACCCTGGCAAGAAATGACGCTTTCCATACATGAGTTTGAGATTAGCAACCGTAAGGTCCCGGGATTAGTGTTATGTGCAGATCAGCGTTTGTGCATTGAGGTGGTGTTGAAGCAAATACCCTCGGTGTTGATTTTCTCAATAAACAATCTGTGTGCCATCCGAGTTCTTGGCTCACAACCGAGGTTGTTGTTCGCAATAACGACAGAACGTAGTGAGTTCGCTTAAACACCAAAATTTATAATCCATGCCACAGTATTCCTTCGAGATGTGACTGGAAACGGAAAAGGTTTCTATTGGATTTATGTACCGCAGCGGTATCCAGCACGGTGTTGTCATTTACCGATTGAAATAATTGTGCAAAAAGCCACTTCATAAACAGTCATATGATCTTCGGAATATGTGTAGTGGCAAACAGCTCAGATGCTGTGAACACTCAACATGGGCGAAGTGTCCCGTGTTAGTCGTGATTAATTTTTTTGGCTGTACTAGTGATTATACTAGTGTGGTGAGGAGGTGGTATCGTGCAATACTACTCACACCACCGCTATCCAGTAGTAGACGCCGGAGTATAGATTTTGGCATCAAACTGATCGCAAGAAATATACATGAAGAAACATCGGAGTGCAACATTGCATGAAATGGTCCTTGGTAAGTAAGGGAACATAAAGGATGTGAACATTGACGTATGTGGTAACCGTGACTGTCTGGGTCCAGTACCGTACACAGATGAGTGTTTTTGTTTGTTGTCTTGTTTAAGCACACAACTCATGTGTTGCTTTCTTGAATAAACAACCCTTGTGCCATCCGCGTTCTTGGTTCAGAACATTGGTGGATTTCGTCTACAGGCATTCTGTTCAGTTAGGATCACAGGCAACTTTATAGGAATAAAACGACGCTCTGTTCGTAGTCCAAAGGAGACGTCCAAAATTATTTTATTCGGGTTGACGTATCTAGAATAGCTGAACAATACCGCTCATCACTGCATATGAAAATAGAATGGTCCCATAGGTTGTTGCTAGTACACTTTAGGGAAACCAATTGATCCGTCCATTCGTCACCGTGTGCTCACGACTTTCTCGTTATAGCTCACCGTGTTTACTGGTCCGTCACTTTTAGGTTATACAACTAGGACAGAATCAGATATACGCATCTACACATGTAAATCAATTGATTTAGTTTTTTCCGATAAAACCTTCACGCGTTTCCAGTCGACTTACATGATCAACATCCGACGAAACAGATGGTCGTTTCTGCGATTCTGAAAGTCGTAAATTGCAAGGTGGATAAGCGAAAATCCTCAGTACGTTGAGACCAACTCTGTTCAACTTATTCACACACCGGGAAAACTATCTACCTACCCATTCTCTATCGAAAATCTAGAAGTAACAAATACTCTTAAATAAAACCGTAGGCCGCTTTTCTAGATGTCCTCCATAAGAATGCGAGGTAATGTGAATCTATTAGGCTGCTTACAAACCTTAAAAACGGGTCAATTCTAGGCTATCTGACAGAATTAGCAGTAAAAGATCATAGTAGTATGTCTGAAGCGTTGAAAAGGTGGGCTGGTTTCTTGTGATAATTTTTGCGGTTCGTAAAAATACTTGTCACTTATAAGCTCTAACATTTCGGAATAAGCGATCCATCGGTACCACATTCCTGTTCGTCGTTGTCGCCTGGTGCTGAAAAATGAACATTTTCGTGGTATGACATCGTTGTCATAGTCACTGAAGTAATCGCATTTCATCCGAAGCAGGTTTGCGATCATGCTACGTGACCATCTGACAGAACAGAAAATCCCATTTCCCCCTTGAGCAGTATCCTTTTCGTTGTCCAACTGATCAATATTGTCTAAGACGTTTAGTATTATTAGTATCCGTAAGGATGAAGACAAACGTCGTTTTTAAACAACCATAAGTTACTCGTTACTGTTTGTACAAAGTAGTGTTTCGAAAACAAGTAAAATTTGCCGAAAGTTTATCATTCTTGGTGAATAAGGTTTATTGTCGATAACACTTTCTTTTCACTAGATTCAGTGACCAGAACAGTAAAACGGTAGTGAAACGTCATGTAATGGAACAATTTTCCCCCAATGTTTTCGGTCTGTCCAACATTCATTGGTAGTTTTCGTATCACATACGAGTCACACTAGAATCAAGCGAGAGCCAACCCCCACAGCTGCAGTCTGCTGTCATTGATCTTCGGTCCGTGACCAGTCACGCTGGTGTTTTTGCGGTTCTCTGTGTGGTACAACAGAGTCCCTTAGACTACGATGCTAACACGGTTAGTCAAAACAGAGAGAAGACATATATCGCGAGATGTTAACATTTCGATTTACTCTCATCAGTCGCCAACGTAAAACTAGCAATTTTTATACAAACTGCGTATAGCAACAACAATTGAACTAACCAACCACATAGTTCTGACCTTTCACTTTATAATAGTTCAATCAATTCCACGGCAATGAGATTGATTGCGTCAGCACCTTCTGCGCACACAAAACTGGCCGATGTTGTTTGATGATGATCTCGGGTTGCGATTATGTAACAATATCTTGAACGACCTAACGGGGTCAACTAGGTGACCGGTTGCTAAAATGTGTTTGGCGATCGATGAAGCTGGGGCCTTCGAGCTTGTAACCGTCAACAGGTCGTTTTTTGAGATTGCCGTTGATAACCACTTAGGAATGTGCTCAGCCATACGTTGATGCAAACGCCTATCTGTCCTGCCTATGTAGACTTCATTGCAACTGCAATTGAACTGGTAGATTATGTGGGAGATAGACTGATCGGTTGAGTGTGTATCGCCGCTATGACGAGACAAGCCCCTAGTGCTTAGCAAGATGCGTAGTTGAGCCGCTGGGTAGGTGCGTTGCAACGCCGATATCAATTTGTGACTAATGCTGTTAATCAAGTGGTCACCTTTGAATTGAATTTGCAGAAATATGTTCTTTTTCTGCGCACTGCAGCTTACCACTTTTGACTCTTTCTTCTTACTGTGGATATCCACAAACTTTTCAGGATAGCCGTTATCCACCTGCGTTTTCCTAATGAACTCTTCTTTCTCTAATCTATCTGCAGTGTAAATCATTCTGGCTCTGTGAAATAACGTTTTCACTAGCCCTCGTTTATAAGCAATTGGCGAGAAGCTGGAGAACTGCAAATAGTGTCCACTCCAAGTTGGTTTGCGATAAACAGATCGTTGTAATGTATCATCTTGACGTCTGGTTATAAGAATGTCTAAGAACGGCAAGCAATCATTAACTTCCACCTCAAAAGATACAGAGAGGTTGGGGCGGAGGGAGTTCAAATAGTTATAACGTGAAGTAGAAGTACATTCATCAGTAAAAACTAAAATGTCGTCCACGTAACGTTTGTAAAGCAGGACCCCGAAATCCTTTCTTGCAATTGCCTTTCAAGCATTCCCAAAAATAAATCCGCCAATATGGGGCCCAGTGGGCTACCCATGGCTACACCATCAATCTGTCTATAGTTAACACCTTCGAACTCAAACGGAATGTTTTCTGTACAAGCAAAAATGAGATCCTTGAGAAGATCTAATGGAATGCCTACATTTACATTTTGACTAAAAATAAAATCACATAAAAATTCAACGGTTTCACGCAGCGGTACATTAGTAAATAACGAGTCTACATAAATTGCTAGTTTTACGTTGGCGACTGATGAGAGTAAATCGAAATGTTAACACCTCGCGATATATGTCTTCTCTCTGTTTTGACTAAATGGATTAAGGGAACTCAATGTTTTAAATTTTTCAAACACGGTTAGTGTCAACCCAGTTGGGGATCACCTTGTGAGCTAATTACTCTGGACAGAAATATGCAGCTTAACAGTGGAGATTCTAAGCCTGAAATGACGCAATGAAACGCGTATTCGCTGATACTGCAGTGATCAACTACCCACAGTGGCCACGCCTGTCCAGCTTGGTAGGTAACCAGTAGAGTCGCTTCTGGTCGTCCGATGTGCCATCTCATCGCTTCAAACAACAGTGTTAGGGTGTGACCAAGTAATTCCAAGTAGTCCCAAGGTGGTACAAACCTATTTGGTTCCTGTAGCAGGCAAGTATAAAGTAGACAGTCGGAAAACATGCCATTTCGACGATTTAAACTAACAAATCAAAAGGGTTTATATAAGGTAGACTGAAAGGTCACATCTTCAGGTTACCCAGTGTTCAATCAGGCGTTTTAAGATTTGATGGTAACGAACTCCAAAGAGGTTTAATTGTCTTGCTGTTTCTGTTGACGGTGTCCATGGCACCCGCCTTGTGGCGATAATGTGTCAACTGCTTCGTAGTGGTCGAAATCATCGGACCACAGTAGGTACCGTGTCAGTGGCAAGGGGAATGCGAACGGAGGTCCAACATTCTAGCAAGCTTGACGGTCTCCGAAGCTAAGCTTGATCACGACGTATTTCGACGACAAATCATGGGACTCTTTCGATGAGTTTCGGAGTAGACAGTAAGGTACCCTATTCACGAGGCTCACTGATGATCCGGTAGGTTCCAACACCACCTTAACCCTGTGGTCAACTGCCCGTTCAACGTACAGTTGCGGTCAGCCAGTCAAACCGACCCAGTGAAAAATACGCGTGAATGTGATTGGACAGTCTCTATGCCCTCGCCCACTTGACCAATGAGTGAACAGCTTTTGATGACCTCAGGGCAAGACTAGTCTTCGTTAAGTTTCTGATTGGTTATCACGTGCATTGAGGCCCATATGCTTGTGGGTGGATGGTTTAGAGCTGTATGTGCGTGGGCGGACTTAGACAAGAATTGGCACTACGTATGACCCTTCATGTGGCTGTGTATTGATCAGCTTTCCGACGTTCGTACTACAGCTGGCACGTTCGCGGCCCGTTACCGCCTGACCGTCGACGTAAAATACTACTACATTATCGGACTGTCAATCAATCCCAGGATGTAAGTTCTCTCGTTTACCGATTGAAAAGTTAACATGTTCATGTCTGCTTCATCAATAATGGAAATGAACATTTTACTTCTGTTTGATGTTACCTAGGATTCACTGTAGTAGTCACACGAATGTTATTCACGACAAATATTAAAGCAGTTCGTAATCAAAATGTTATACTAAAATAGCCCATTTCATAAGGTTACTTTTGCTTGCTTGGTTCCTCATAAAATAATAGTTTGCCTTCGCTTTTTGACCGCGAAGCTTCGTTGACAGAATCGCATACGAGTGAACCGGATGACCTCATTAAACAATTTATTTTAGCTAGATAACTTACTGTGTGCAGGGATTTATATTGCCTCCAATCGCTTTGTGTTTTAATTTGATTAACCAAACTATGAGTACGTATATACGCGACCACAAAAGGCGGCTGCTCTTCAACCAAATTCAATTTATGCTTGTGCCTTCACGGTTCATGTTTTCTCTCATCTACGCATTCCGGACTCTTGATGGAAATGAAAATCAAGCCAAATATAATGATTGTGTTTATGATCAATAAATTTGCAGACAGTTCGCCACCAGCACTTCATGTTTCACCGCTTAACGGGTTCACCTCATGAACACTGCGACTTGCTTTCAGTCGGGCGGTTCAAAGTGCGTCAGTAGTTCGTTACACGTCGTTATCAAAGCTGTTTTCAGGTCTTTCAAACGAAGTAGCACTTCAAACGGTGTGAGCTTTCGTCCTAAACACTCCCGCGCATGTCCAATAAATTCAACTTGTGTGAACCCTTTAGTGAGGGGTGTTGGTATTCCAACGGTCTTTTTAGAGGCACCAACTGCTTTCACTGTATGTGTAGCTATATTATCACCTGCATCATTCAATCGCATCCCGTTTTCATACAGAGATCGAAAACTGGCCCATCTTGTACAGTGTAAGCCCACGCGTAGAAGGATTAGCTTTCGCCGTCCTCATCTTCTCTGTTGAAGGTCATTCTCAGGCTGCCACTCCCACAGACCGCCCATACCCACACAGCCTCTGGTAATGTTCGGTTCACTTTCTTAAGCCTCCTCTATTCCTCTTTGGCCTTTTGAACTTTCAATGTTCTGACGATCCACTTGTCCGTGCTTTGCCAACTTGTCAAACCAGTCTGCACCGACTCCACATTCGTTTGTGAAGGCAGTCTAAACGCGAATGAAACATTTCCGGTTTGAGGCGGCTTTTAATCTAGTTGCCAACGCACTCAGTGTGAGGATCCAATGATTATAATTTTGGAGGGGGGAGAAAAAGGACCCCAATAGCATGATCAGTCTGTAGCGACCAACTTGATCTGACGTTTGTTGAGGCTATCTCATCAGCAAGCAGTCATCTGTGTTCATCGGACAGGATTTATGTGATCAAAATGAATTCCCATTACCCAGTTATGGGTTTCGTCGGTGATCTTTATGGATTGATTGTAGATTCTGCGTACCACTTATGGGGCACCTATTTGTAGTTGTGGAGTGCAAAATACAACAGTCACGCCCACGCGATATCCAGTCACCATTAGGTATGGAGTGATTCATAAAGTGAGCGTCTTCTGGCTATGTGATCAACCTTGTGCTAGCTAGTCCGTTCACTGCAGAACACGTTCACCTACCTACATTCGTTTAAATTTAAAGATTAGTTCCGTCATACTGAGCATAATCAAAGGAAGGTGACATGGCTACGTTTTTGATTAATGACATGGGCGTTTCCCAGACTAAGCCGATGTTTTGCGTTCATTTTTAAGTTGGTGGCAGCAGGTGACTAGGCATTTGAGTACTTTTCCAAAGAGGCTGTCTTTTCATGAAAACCTTCGTGTGAGCGAGCCGTTGAAATAAAACTTTTTTAAGCGTTGTCCCATAAAGCGTTTGCCGCAGTGTGATTAAATGCTCACACGCGGGCCAGCTGCTTTTAGGTTGCCACGCTCTAGACAGACACCTGGGGAAACCCGGATTCGATTCAGGGGCTGTACGACTACTAGCTGATCTTACCACCACTCAACTATCTCAAACGGGGCATTCAGCGGGTACATAGCCAACTGTAGTTCTGTTGTATGACACCGGCACGTGATAATTTACTACCTGTATCAATATGCTAGTTGACAATCGTCAACTTAAACTGTTTTGTATCGATTCTGTTTACCCAGTGCGATAAAAAACGGGCATACACAAATGGATTGCTTACGGAATTACCTTGAACTATATGTGGGTTTTGGACTGCATTGAACAAGTCATTTCAGTTCGGCATAGAAATACGTCTGCTTTCTTTTTGGCGATGTTCTCTGGCAGTTCTCTACTCCACGACCGGCTTCGTTAAACTTATACGGCTCAATTTTCTCCCGAAGAATGCAGGAAAATAGAACATAGCGCTGTGGTAGCTACATCATTTACCTGTGATGATCCCAATCACATGATCCAGTGTCTGCGTTTCCAGATATATCCTGATTCATGTTGTCACAGGGATGCTAACCACATTCCGCATCATTTGAGGGCGCGGATTGCTATACAAAATCATTTCATACCCCATTATATATCACAAACAGGTGACTACTGTAGGAACATGAAACAACAGCTCGTATGTGAAACGTGCAAATAAATCTGCATCATGAATAACGTTCACAGTAAGTCCATATCAAACAACGTTTGGCAGTCAATCGTTTTTAAGTGCATTGAGCGTGCTGCTGACGTTTGATCAATAGGACTTCACAATATTTCCAAGCTAGTGTCCATCAGAACCGGAAACTGTGATGCAACATTAACAGTCCACAACGGTCACGTGATCGAAGTTCATCCACACGGTTGGATAAGTTAACTGTCCATATCTGTTCACCTCAGTCAACCAGCGGTCACTGATCGTTGTCATACCCAACCAACTACAATAGGCCATTGGGATGTATCGAAAACATTGAAGATGAACAGGAGATATTCTGTGTAAGCGTGGATTCGGTAGTTAGAAAAATATGGTGATTACACACATGCACTTGGATGAAAAACCGGATAAAGACAGTCAATTAAAGAGCTGACTATGTTTTGAAAGTAATGCCAAGCCGACACAGTGTGGAAGATTTCGGTCTCCACCTTTTTGTACGCACTTTGCAACAACCACGGGAACATACCATCCAAGCGTCCAGGAAGCTCTCCACTTTCAATTCAAGTCCATTAGAAGATGGTGCTCGATTGAGTCATGGGGCATCACGTGTGCCCTAATAACACGTTTAGTCGGGTTCTTTTGAATGATGAATAAGACTTCATCTGAAAGCATTGTGATGAAACTCTCGGAGTGTTGATAGACGGGAGCCACTCATTTGGTAAGAAGTTCAAGTATCCTGGCTTTAAAGACAACACTGCTCCCATGCTTGTGGAGGGAATGATTTGTATGTGTAGGCGAGGTGAGTTGAGTATAGTGGGCTGGAGTGATACGGGAATTTGTTATTATTCCACTGCAAAGTCCGGTTTGTTGCCTTGGTCTGTTAAGACGAACGATTCAAAAGGTAGGATACACTTCGCATCTTTCCCCGGCCAACGTATCCACCGAACCAAAACCCTATTGAAGACTTTATTGACCATCTTTGTCTCAAGGTGAAACAACACGACCTGATCTCAGTAGTTTTGAAAAAGCTTTTATAAAGACCTGAAGCAATATCTCCAGCACTCTCAGCAACAAAGTCGGAAGGTTGACGCGCAGAGCTCACACACATTGTTCGAAGTCACGGAGGTTTTATACATGTATGGACGATGATCTAGATGACTGATGGAAGTTAATTGACCATATCGAATGCGTGTGCTCATTGGAGTGGTGTATTGTATATCGTAGAATCTCATTATTCACCATGTTTCACTGGGACGAGCCACTGAGTCTTGCAGGTCGATCGTATGAAGGCAGGCTGTTGAACCACACAGTGGTAACGGGCGCTATTAGGACTAATGCTCACTTGATCCTAGTAATATTATACGATATTTTTACCCTGAGTACATTGCTTTTTTCGGAGGTTTATTTGGCCCCGTGTGCACACTTTCAGACGATAACATGGAAAGAGTGGTTTCTATCACTCAGCTGGCAACGCCGACGGATGTTTCAGTGACCGAATAGCAGTACACTGCATGGATGAGTACCAATGGACAAAGTGAAAATACGGTATTTCCCTAACAAAATGTTGGATAACGGTAGTTGTTTCAGCAGGAAACTATGGATACTAGAAAGCTGCATCCATGAGGAAACCAGATTTGAAAATTATTGGAGGACTGGCTGAAAACAAACAATTTTCCCATAATGACTGAGATACATCATGCAGCTTTCCAACGTTGCGACACCATTTGTGCAGTGTGACGTGGCATTATATAGTCGTGTTGCGACAAAGCGCGAGGTGGTGCGTGGTATTTCTCAGTTTTGTGACCTCGTTAATGAGCCGTATCGTTCTATTTCATGTCTAGGTATTTTTAGATATATGGCTGCAACACTTCGAAGTTAAGTGTTGAGAGGATACTCAAAAGATACAAGTGTCGGTCATACCGGGAGACTCGATTACGAAGGATTCGATCGTCAGATGCGGATAAACGTGGGTCATTTTGCACGTGTTATTTATCAGAAAGGGATATATGTTCGAGAGTATTTACTGACGGGGCATTATTCTGTCTGAATGGATTCATACAGAAGTCTCATTTTTGACACATCAACAACCCTCATCAGTTTGCTGCGATCCGATGTCAACACAGCCCAAATCTTATGATTTGGGCGGGGTTTATTGGAACACGGCGTGTCGGGCCTTACTTTTCCGATAAAAAGTAAAACCTCCGTTCGCACAGTCAATTACAAACTAAGGAATTCGTATCTCCAGATGCTGGAACAGTATGTTTTACCAGCATTGAGGCAACTGGAACTACCAGATCACACTGGTGGACCATGAATATTGCATCGGTTTCATGAAACAACTATCGATACTATGATCATTTCTGTACTTTACAGATGAACCATACGCCATACAATCTCTGAAACTACTTTGCAGCATGTACTGTCATCATGCCTAAGCAGAATGTTCATGTCTCTTCTTACCTTGGCGTGACGGTAATGTTAACCTTTCAGTGGAACAGCACATCTCTAGCAGTAATTCGCAGATTCAGATTACTGTGTCAGTGTGGTACAATTTCAGGAGTTTGATCTGGTTCCAGCATGATAATCCGCCTAGGCCAAACCGGGCGCAGCTACTGTTCGGCAAACTGAACATAATTCACCACAAAGTAATACAATCAGACAGACAGACACACAGAACGAACTAGTCACCTCAGGGCCCACAAGTCCGACGCGCTTCCGATTAAATGCTGGTATCAGTTCTCCACCGTCATCAGTCATTCTCACGTGCAATCTGTACGGTTGGTTTTCCATCAATCATTTAGTAATTTGTGAATCTGTTTGCTTCCTGAATGCAACTTCTTATTAGTCACCGTGATGGCACAATTCGGTAGGGAAATATCGTATTTTTGCTCCGTCTATCTGCATTCACCCATACATGCTGATTCCCAGACCGGCTTCGCGTTTCAAGCGCTGAAACGTGTGTGAGAAGCCACGTGTCATCGATCGTGGATCGTGGTGGTCAAAACCTTGTGACGATGGGGCCGAACGACTTGACTGGAAGTGCGCGTACACCCTCCCCCAACACCGACAGTCAGCTAATTTACCTGTGGTTACAGTGTTGTGTTGTACCCGTTGGCTTACCCGGCTCAGTTAGCAGGCCCGTTGGTTTATCTGATCTGCGGTAAGAATAACAGAAATTCAAGTATTCTGGCCTGTCACACGAATGCTGTTTACGGTAGACCCTTTGGTTCGGACTCATGGATCTTGTTGCTCGGTCCATACTTCTGGGACTTACTGTACGTGATGAACAGCCCCTACTGGTGCCGTTTACTTCTTTTCTTCACGTCAGCCATTTCGGTTGAACCGTTGTACCTCCAGCGGTGGATCTGGGCTCGTGGCAGTAGATTTCCTGTTGAACACTGCGAAGGAGCACCTGTTTTTTTTACTAGGGTGGGTATAAATTTGAGCGCGCGAAGGCAGGTTTTCGCAAAGTTGACAGAATCATAACTATGGTAAAACACATCAGACCCCGTTGACCTTACTGGAATATTTCATGCATATAGTCTAGAAGTATTTTTGAGGGGATCTCAAATTTAGATTGGACAAGTTGAGGCTGGTACAGTGGAAGACAGGAGCAACTACCCTTGTGAGTAAATAAATTTCAGCGAAGTTGTGTGACAGGGACGCAGTGGCACGGAATAGAGAAAAAGAATCCTCGAAACAGCGCACACTGCTTTGTAGTGCGCTCTCAGCGTGAATCCTTTTGGTCATGTTGGCGCTGTGCAAACAGTGGTGGTTGTGAAGAAGGGAGGTTTTTTAGCGAGTTACTCCTGTGCACTGCACACATTTTGTAAGTTCAAGGAAGATTATATTTATTTCTGTCAGCCACAAAATACCATTTTCATTCGGTTTTCAAATAGGTGCCACTCACACTTTAGACCAATCAGTAATTTCTACTGCCGCGGGTCACCTGCCGGGCGCGCTTCCCTACCTTGATCGCATATTTTAGACCGCGCCTTTGTGATTCTTAACGTTAGAATTCGGCGTAACGTTTGGAACAATCACCACGTGAGACGCGCGTTGCCTCAAGATCTCTCATATGCAGCTATGCTGACGGTCGACGGTTTCGTCGTCGTCGTTTCGTCCACCGGCTGCCGGCACACGTCAGATTGACTGGATCACCTATATAACAGACCATGCGAATTCGTCAGGTAAAAGGGTTGCCGAACACAAACGACAGCAAGGAGGTAGACACTGTGGGGGTATAGAATGGCGTTGGCATCCGTAACCTATCACAAGAATGAATGATTAAACAGCACGCATTGAATTTGTTGCAACGTTCTTCTGCTCAAGTCATCAGGAATAACACACCATGTATGACATCCAATTTCACCCACGTTCAATATTCGGAAGATTTCTTGTATATATAATA
The DNA here is from genome assembly GCA_014338405.1 of Paragonimus skrjabini miyazakii. NCBI lineage: Eukaryota > Metazoa > Platyhelminthes > Trematoda > Plagiorchiida > Troglotrematidae > Paragonimus > Paragonimus skrjabini miyazakii. The sequence continues at coordinate 53,299 of JTDE01002662.1, forward strand.
TCTTACCGTGTTTGTCTTTTTTCATACGTCATTGAGTGTCATCAATTGATGCGGTGTGCGTATAAAAAGGACGGAGAACGTTATGCGAGAAGTTTGTTACTAGATAAAGAATCATAGTTGTCGGAGAGCTAGTCTATATGTTATGTTAGCCTCGCGACCGATAGCCGCAGTCTCTCAGACGATCGGCGTAGACTATTATTTGTTCATCATAGGCTCTTGAAAGGTTGCCGCAGGTTCTTAAGTGCTCAAGATTTACTCAAACTGATAAATACCGTAGTGCCTATGCCATGCCTATGCCGTAGTGCCACGGCTTTTTTAAACATCGAGTGTCATGGCATGGGGAGACTATTTTTGGGATTAGAGGTCATTTTTAGCAAACCTTCTTAGAGTTGAAACTTACTGTCCATGGGTATTTGGTTGACCGGGCAGCCAGTGTGAGTTACACTTGTTATTACTAAAGTTTATGTTGGATCGCAATTGCTTATTGACCTCACAACTGTACCCTTTACCTCGAGCGTATCTCATTGCATACTCCATCACGTTCTACCGGTTCTTGAGTGTATCATTTTACAACCATATTGTGATTAACAATTTCCCATCGGCTTTACTGATACTTTAGAAAGTAAGTATCAATCGCTTTTGATTGTATATCTGATGGTTAGCTTGTGATTGTGCGGTACACCTGTTCAGAAGTCCTATGGCCTTGATCGCAAGTGCAGTATACACTTAAGTGTATTTTCTTCGTTGCGTCTTTCAGTCTACTATCATTATATTTGTAGTGTGATTGATAAACAGCTCTCAGCACTTCTCATTCCAGTTGGTCCTAACAACAAGTCTTTCAACTCGAAAGAGGGCTTGCCGAGTTTTTTCTTTTATCCTAACAGCCCACAGTTAACAATGTTTGTTGACTAACGCCCGTTCGGTTACTGATTTCTTGACTTTATTGTGATCCGTTTTTGTAGCGTTTCAAACTCACTCGCTCCTAAGCCGTTACTGATTGACACGTAAGTCGTTTACGATAAGTTCTTTACAAGTACTTATCCTTCTTGATTAGCACAATTAATGCTTCTTGTGAACAAGATGATAAACCTTGAAAACTGTTGAAAGCTTAACTCTAGAGTTACTTGAACCATTCATTTCCCGTGATCCTTTGTGTTTGTAACGATCACAGCACAAACTGGGCGGCGTCTCCTCCATATGAACACAGTACACCTCCCCAATTAATATGGAAGGCCACGACAACAGTATTGTGGTTCCGGTTTGTTCGTATCACTTATTCATAATTATTTTGTACCACGCGTGAACGGAACTTATCCTGCTTCGATTTTATTGAAAGTGATCTAGTGTGATACGTAAGTGCAGTTGCGTGATCCCTTTACATACCAACTTGTCTAACTGTGCAACCAAATTTTTAATTTCTCAAGGGCAGCATTTGATAATGGTGTGTTCGTGGTCAACCAGCGCGTGATGACAAGCTATCTTATCGATCCATTGTATCCTATTATGTCCAGAGCACGTTGGGGACAGACCACGGCAATGGTGCGTGCGCATACACGTGTCGTTGTGTTTAGTTTACCAATTCATGGTGTTTGTGCACGAGCGCGTAATGTTGGGTCGATAACACCGATTGGTGTTTCTACTTCGTCGATGCGGGATAGATTCTGATTATGGTATGTTGCGCACCGTGTTGAAGTTATTAGTTTACGCACTTGCGTGTGCATCCGCACGTGCACATGGAGAACAGTTAGTACCGGTTACTCTGCCGATTGACAATACTTATTGCACACAGAACACAGTAATGGCCCAGCAACCCAACCAACGTTCCTATTTCACACTAAGCCTCCTGTATACAATCCATTGTACCTCTGTCATTCGCGTATAGTGTGTAACACTCGTCACTGATTCTTGACGGGTGGTAACAACGGTGACTTTTAGGAAACGTTCCACCGCATTCTCTACCTGGTTATCAGCGTCGGTGGCATCACTGTTTTTCTTTCGGCTTGATGGATAAAAAAGCAGTAAAAATAACTTCAATGAAATCAACGTTATTTTCTCCCATATTAAACATATTCATAAATAGGTTATAAGAAACGCTTGAGCTGCCAAACATTGGTAGTTTTTTTATGCACCCAGCAGTGACTGTGGTCTCGCCAGCAGGTTAGTTGTACGGAATAAGAAATCAGCCGTATTGCTGCACCGGAGGTTGAACGTGTGGTCACGGAAGTCTGCTGATGTGATGCCACCGCAAGACCCAACTTCCACTGAATTCACGCATACTGTTAGTTACGGCATCAAAACACAAAGCTAATCTGGTGATCCATCCCAAATGCAACTAATCATTCAGAAAACATAAACTTCGGTTGGAAAGCGCCATTGCACCTTGAGATTCTGAACTACCAATCGGACAGACGGCATGAATGCTCGTTTCACGAATAAAGTCCGAATAGTAGTAATAATGTGGCGAAAATTCGTATACTAAACCCAACTGCCTATTACCCACTTCGCATGTGTATGCCTCTGACTGTGCGCTTGCGTTTTTTAAACCGGACTTCAACTTCAGAATGCAGCAAAATTTCCGCTCAAACCTTTGTTTCCTCCGGCTCTGACTTATGTTGCTTGCGGCGAAGTTTCCCCTGCCATTTCCCGTCCGTTTAACAGATTTCCCTCAGTGATGGCTCGTTTGTTTCTCCGTGATCCGCCGGCTTCATGTATTGACCATATTCCACCGCTGCTTTCAGATGTTCTACTGGATATCGGTCCACCTATTTGTCCTACTGGTTCACCCAATGCAATAATGTAGTATGTGCCTCTATTCCCTCTACTAAGTGAAGACTTACTTGTTATATGAAGTGGATTTTAGGCAGCTTTTTTCCGCACACAATCATGTGTCCGTGCGGGATCTATCACCTTCGATGAAGCAGCCAAAATGGCAGTGCTCAGATGTAGGGTACTTATTCTGGAAGGATAGAGTGAACTATTTATCGTGTCTTACAGCCTTAATCGGTCTCGTTGGCCGATGAACATCTGCTTCTTTCGTCAGAGCGACTGAAGGTTCAGATGGACACACTAGCGGTCAGCTCGTACCGTAGTATTCACCCATGCCTTAGATAGGGTCCGGCAGGATAATTGCTGGTTAAATACGCTCATTCGCTCTCAAGATTGTGCGACCTCCAGGTTTGTCCCTCTGGTCGGCCTGGACGCTTTGCGATCAAGCAATCTTCATAGCTGTGGTTGACTGATCATCAAATCGGTGTGAGACCATATGTGAAAGGGATAGTTCACTTATCACCAGCCAATCACACTGGGGTGACAAGTGAGGTGGACATATTGAGGAATAATTCAGCTGGCCTCAATCAGACCATATAGACGACGGGATCCAAGTGGACAGCTATTGTGTTCCAGGTGGTTCTTCACCGGAGGCAGAAGTGACTCTGGAGTCTATGTTATTGAGCCATAATAAAATTCCTGGACCAAATCTCCACTACCCTCTTGCCAAGGATAGTAGATGGAAGTCGATGTAAGACCTGAAAGGACTCGTTCAGACGATTTGGGAAATTTAGGAGGGACTTCGTGATTGATGTTCACCGTCAGTAATTCCCGTTTTCACAGCGGAGGCCCGAAGTCTGTGTAACAACCACAGAGGTATCAATCTAGTCTCTGTTGCGTCTGTGTTAGTTGCTGGCCTTATATTACTTCGCCTCGTCAAATCCAGAGAATGTCAGATATCATTTTTATTTTATGAAGGAACTTGAATCATCGGCACTCCTATAGGCAGTCGACGGTGGTGTTGCTTTTAGACCTGAAGACTGCTTTCGATTCGGTTGTTCGTAAAATTCTCTGGAACTGCTTTCTTCGTTAAAGAATTCTAAGGAAGCATGCGGATCTATTGAGTTCACTGTATTCCAACTCTGCAAGCAGGTTGAGGATTTATGGCCAACTATCTCGGTTTTCTTCACTTCTAGTGGTGTTCGTCAGAAACATCCGATCTCCTTTCTGTTCGCTTTTGTCATGGGTGACATTCCGGGAGATGTGCTCTGGAAATCTAGTGAGCTTGATGTTGAGCAGACCATGCTGAACAAGGTGAATGATCAAGCTGGTTTGTATGGGATATGCTTCACGCTTCCAAAATGCAAGGTGTTGCCTCAAGACTGGGACACTCCTACTCCTACCTTCTTCATCGCAGACAATCCGATTGAGACTGTGGACACCTTCACATACTTGAGTAGGACTATCTCGTAAAGTTGTGATATTGTTGACGAGACTTCAGCGAGGATAGCGGAAGTACGAGTTGCATCTACCAACCTGCGTCATCTGTGGCGCCGAAAAGACGTTTGCTTGCCACTGAAATGTGTGGGTAAATGACGCTTGTATGCATTCCGTTTTGCTCTATGGTCCATAAGCGTGAGCTGTTTGCAACGAAGATTTCAACAGATTCGCCGTGTTTGTCCACCGTTGTCTTCACGAATGAGTTCACTTTAAAGGGGTTGGTCGCATGAGTAATTCAGCCGTTCACGAACTCTTATTCCGAGACGCTGGGGTTTCGCATTGCACAGCCTCTGATGGTTGTGTCACATGCCTCACATGTCACCAGAACGTTTTACACACCGGATGTTATGTACTGAAATCACCAACAGTTGAGTAAAACCGCGTATTGGTTAAGCAACAACGTGAACACGAAATGGGAATACTAACTGTTCCGTTGAGGAAGGCGGGTACGCTACCGTTCCGTATCTAGGACAGTCCCCCGCCATCAATTTCGGTTATCATGACGTGCTTACATCACACTGTCCCACCGCTCGGTTCGTGGGTTGTTATGTACAGAGCGTGAGATGAGTTGCAATAGGCAGTGCGACGGTCATACAAGAATTTGTCATGGACGCACACCTCAGCAGATGTGGTTTCCGTCCATCGACTCAACGTGCCTCCAGATTGGGTATTCAGTTATACAAAACAATTACGGCCAGAGATGCTATGTGATACACTGTAGATTAGTAGTCAGCAGCACCCGTGTGGGGCGGTTATCATCGCCCTGAAAAAATGACGTATTGCTTCATGCGCGTTCCGTATTGTGTGTCACTATGCTTATTTGAGTACTATGTTATGCTTAACACGTTCGGCAGTTAGCCCCGATACGACATAATAGTCTGTAGCTCTGGCAAAACAATTATACGGAGGCAATGTACAACGGTCTATCATAACTCAGTGATGCTTGTGTCGACTACCCAACTCAATGCTGTGGGTTAGGTTCATACGTCGTTTTCGAGTGTGTACACCGCATAACTGCACATTTGTGTGGGGACCGTTGGCGGCATGTTTTTTGTACCATCGACTAAATCAAGCATCACGCAGTGGGGCTTGTTTAATGACCTTTCGGCGAAATAAAAACAAGGACAAGGTTCCAGCCAGAAACCATCTCAGTGAAACTCATGAATGTGTTTATAACGGACGCTCAAAGTTTAAAGCTGATCTTATATATATATATATATATATATATATATATA
>JTDE01002662.1:76887-100335 GCA_014338405.1 Paragonimus skrjabini miyazakii
GCGGTTCTTGACCTCAAACTCAGGTTAGGATGGCAACTACTTAAACGTTGCACCAAGCTGTCTATCACCTGTTTGGACCAACCGAATATTAATGTGTCGTCGACGTAACGCGTGTAATATGACAAGCTTTGTAGCTTGCTCAATTTTTAGCACGAAAACATCTGCTGAGATGGGACCAAATAAATTTCCCATGCCTACGACGTTTATTTGACGGCAAGACTGCTCGAAAAAGTGAAAACTGACATTCTCAGTAAAGTTCCCTTCAACATGTCGGTCACATTACGTCGAGTACTTAAACATAAGCTGACCAAAAGCTTGCGCAATGACCGTGCGCAACACTTGATCGGACAATCGAAAGGGATGGAACAAGCCTGTTTATCTGGGAATAGCAGGAAGCTATTTTCCTTGATCCGTGGTCGTACTGACGCTGACTCCGACATTTCCCCCATCTGGCCTATCTAATCGTATACGTCACAAGGAAAAGATCCCTAACAATCATTATTTTTTACTTTAGTCTAACACTTCACAAAAAATCGCCATTCTGCCTCTCCTGTGGTTTCATAAGCTTAAAATCTGTAACGCCCCTGTTTCTGTCATTATTTGAATTGACCACTGTCAAGTAGTAGTCGGTGCACGTGTATCCTTATATCGAATATATCAATTTCATAGACACATCACTTGGTGATGTTTTTGACAACGTCTTCTCAAGACATCATAAATAAACGAATGTGTGGGGCTGAGATGACCCCTATACTGACCTAGACGTATGACTGTCAGCCCAGCTGTATTTCTTCGGTCATCAGGGAAAAACAGCCGCAAGATACGCTACACTAAACCCTACAAAACACATATTACGCGGTGCAGTCAAGAAAGTCTCTCAAATTTTTTGCGAGTTGCTGTTCGACCAAGAGCAAAAGGTGCAATCTCAGTGACGAATTTTGGCCATAAAACACGTCTGAATATAATAAACCGTGTGCAAAGTGCTGTGACAGACATTTTAATAGGTCTGCAGAAGGTGACATACTCGCATAAGTTTAGCTCTCCTGATTCTTATCCAATGAAATATCAAAGGCTTCGCGGGGATCTCATCCACGTTGCAATAAGATGAAATATACTTTTTCCCCTCTAGAAGGATCATAGAGACGTTTGGCATCAGGATCTGCGAAATTACCTAAATTGGTGATGTGCAGCGTTGTGGTTTTCTTATGACCATACGCAATCGCATTATTTCTGCCGTCGCTACAACAACTTCAATGCGTTAACTCGGGGACTATGCCCATCGTACAGGTCTTTGATAACGTTTTCTTCTAGGATACTTCTCAACACTGTTGAGATGAGCGGCGGCTCGAGCCACAGTATCTGCTGGCCAAGCTCAAAGCCGTTGTGATAAAGATGTTGACGATTTCACAAAATAAATGCGACATTGTGTTGTTCATATAAACACCGAAGTGTTTGTTTCTCACTAAGTCGCTTCTTAATTGTGCACTTAATCTGTTTCTGTTCAACTACACTGTGAAACTGAAAATTGTTTACATCCACATTTGCAGAGTTTTAGGCAATTCCATTTTAATGGGAGCTCAACAGAAAACTCTGTAAGCACTGTGTTGAAATCGGTGGTTGTTTCCACGTAGGATGGTCAAGCAGTTTATCCATCACTAATAAAACCCAAAACTCAGGATTGAAATGGCTGTAGATTTTTACAGTACAAATTTAAATAGTGTGTGTTGTCACTTCAGTGTTGCATTACCTCACCGTCCCCTCGTACCACACTTCCGTTCATTATATTTTTTTGAGTGACTGAATAATTATTAGTTCCGTGGTGTTCCGTGGGCAACATTGTTCCATATTTTTTTGATGGGTTTTAGGTCTGGTGAGCGCGCTCACCCAATGGGATGGATGTTTCAAGTTGAACTAAACGACCGCCCTTGCACAACGGCCTCTGGGTTAAGTATCTGTAGAAGCGACCAGCTCGTTCCACTTGTCCCAGGCAACGGCTAAAACTAGAATACATTGCAGTACTTCTCTGCGGTAAACACTTGCTCGACGCCGCCAGTCCACTTCTAATGTTCCTTCTTGCATGTATCTAACTTTCGTCATCTTGAACACCGGGTTGCTGCGACCTCTTAACATGTGACTCATAATTTGCCGTGTTGTTTTTGCACTTCAACTTCGCATCACTGGGGACTTTATCGACAGCTGCGTAGACTCCTGCTACTTGGGTAGCAGATCTGCCGCCAACCGCGAGTTGCAAGCACGCGTGGCTAAGGCTAGTGCTGCTTTCGGACATCTTGAAGAACGTGTTTGGAAGAGCCACAGCCTGAAGATGGCCACTAGGCTGTGTGTCTACCGTTCACTGATGCTGTCTATACTGCTGTACGGCAGTGAAACTTGAACATTGTATCAGCGGAACGTGTGCTATCTGAACCGATTCCATTTGCAGTGTCTAAGACGCATCTTAGATATTCGGTGCTCGGACATGGTTCCGAACACTGAGTTGATGCGGTGAGCTGTTGCTGAATCAGTTTCGTTGACTAGGTCAGGCTTGTCGAATGGGCGATGGCCGCATTTCAAGGCAGCTGCTGTGAGAGTACATGAAATCAGGTAAGTGGAATCCTGATCGTTAGAAGCGAAAATATCATGATGTTATGCAGATAAGTCTTTCGCACTGAAACATAGATTTTAGGTGTTGGGAAGAGTTAGCGCTGAACCGGACGGCCTGGAGGAATACGATCCATGCGGACGTCCGTAAATTCAGTGAAAAGCAATTGCGGGGCCGTGGACGGAAGCGCCCTGTACGCAAGGAAACCATCGATGCCATAGGTCGTGGTGACATGATTATATGGTATGTGCGGCGTGTGCGGCGGCGACTGCGCTGACAATCTCGGATTAGTAGGCCATCAACGTACTCATAGCACACCGTCGCCCAAGAGACAATGAGTACGTTAGGCTCAAGTGGGTTGCGCCAGTTATATCCGCTTTTTTCTGTTCGTATCGATCAATGACCACCGTCGTTTGGCAACCCACTCGCTTCCCTTTTCTGAAACCTGGATCTCCACGACCTTCTGCCTCTCGTTTTCTTCAGCTTTTTTGGTGTATTGTATGGTGAATGTGTTGTCTGTTTTCTTTCAGTTCAATCTTGAATTTTGTTTTTCCTCCATATTCTGTCTAGATTACACTGACGTGTACTCCCATATTGAACTACTTCTTGCATTACATTTTCAATATTTTTCTGCCCTGTTTAGATCTTACCACTGGAGTCTATTTATTTCTCGAGAGAGGGGTTTCAATTTCCAGCTAGCCTATGAATTGACCAACCGGGATTGGCCTGCTGGACAGAAAGGCCTCACTCATACACCTTTCGGTCTTATTCCTTCGGGTTTACACTGGATATTTGGTGTGTGAGTGGAACCCCAAATGGTTTAACACAAGCCGCATGTGATGAGTTCTATGTGCAGGCATCCTTTGGCTTTGGTCGATGTGACAGGCTAATCCAAAACAGATGCTGCCAATCACACCTTGTCCTGCAGACTCATACCACCGCAATTCCCTAAGACGGATTTCGATTCATCAATCTAATTAACCCGACTCTGTAGGCGATTATACCGCATACAACGTCTCGTTTTCTACTCTGGCCTTACTTATGGATATCAGTTAAAAGTGAGGCGCTTCCTGAGCATCCGTATACCGTAATTCTTTTGTTCAAATTGCGCTGTATATGTGCAGTATCTCAAATTTGGCCTAGTTCGCGCAACGTCCGTCCGGAGACATATGGATGCATTTTGTGTCCCTTAGAAATAGTCGATACTCTCTATCGATTCTCTGCTTCGGGCACTCATATCCTTTCAAGCCGTTTGATGCATCTTTGTATGGTCTTCCTGTTCGCCAACGCTGTTATCAGGATCCTCCATCAGGCCCGCCCCGATCATCCCATCACAATATTTTGTTGTTTAACCACAGTTGACGGTTAACTGCTTCTTGTGCTAAACAGACACTGGCAGCTAGGTCACTCGTCTGTACGATGTACCTCCATACATTTGTTCGATGCAGTATATGGCTACTGTGCTAGTTATATCGTAATTCTGCTTACGTTCGGAGAAGCTACTTCTGAGTCACGTGATCGGTTCTCACTGCAGTTGTCACGGCGGCAGTATTACGAAAAATTGTTACATGTACTTACCACTCCATTTCCGGTTATATGTCGTCCATTTTCCCTGTGGAACTTCAGCACTTTTGTCGAGGGTAATTGCCTCCATACAAACACCTTCAGAAACAAGATGGAACATTTTTGAGTAGTGCATTGCCGTGTGACATCAAACCGAGGGTCAGAGGTATGCATTTGGAACTTGACAACTTAAAGACCAGCCCGTTTTTTTCTGTCACTTGTGAGTAGAATGTACCGCTACTATGCAAACTTTCATTGCTGAGAAAGTTCTACGCTTTTTCCGGCTTTCAACCAGTCAATTTTTCCAACTTAATTTTTACCTCAGTCAGTTCTCCAGGTCCACTGTAATCCTGTCGGCCGTCAAGTGAGACCGCGCGTGGGCGACCGTGCTCCCACGCTGGGGTGCGGTCAGTCCATGTCATAATTGTGACAACTGCACGATAGCTTGAAAGTCACGCACTCATTTGACGCTGATCGATCCACCAACAACCCGGTTGCCTGCACGCCAATAACAGTCCAGTGTGGCCTGAGCAGGCGGGCGTGGGTTGACCAATCCGGTGTTGAGCCCAACGCGTTCTGCTCGTGGTATCAGACATCATTAAGGGATGGGTAGACAGGCACGCGTACACACATGCATCGCAAAGAACGTGCAAATTGGTCTACAGACCCTCTCTTGCACGTATGCACGCACATTCACTGGCGCGTAGTGCACACATCACGGTGCACCAATCTAGCCCGCTGCCGCGTGCCATCTGGGTTGTTCGATAATTATGCACAGGAGCACGTGAATGCCTCGGACCCCACCATTCCACTCTACTGCCGTGTGGTGCCTGTGGTGGTAAGTCGTACACGTCAACCGTATACCCAACCCATTTGACATTTATACTTTACTCAGCTTCTGTTCAGGAGTATGCTGACAAAGTTTAGTTGTCCACTATGGCCCATGATACCATGTCTTGCTTGTCGAGAGGTATATACCTGAAGATCTAATTGGCTTGTTATCCTCACTTCATTAATGAGCCACTAAGTTTGATTCGTAGCTGAACAATAACTTTCAGAACTAGCCACTGTCACTTGTCAATATCCGCTTACATTCTCGCACTATTTTCATTCTATCGTTCGTGTTTGAGTTCACCAACTAGAGTTTCGGACCGATGAACTGTCTTGTGAACCGAAATCCAACTCTCCTCTAAGCCACTTCTTTTTAGGCTATACGCACACCGTTGTTACTTCGGTCGCCCCGACTTTTGGCTCTTCCCCAAGGGCTATTCAAAATTGAGCTTGCAAATGTGTTTCTCGTTTCGATTCCATGGGACAGTCATCCCAATCATGTGCAGTCAATATTGAGTCAGTTGATTCAACTTATTCAGAATGTTTTCTGGCCAAGTTTTATTGCCGTTCCATGAGTCGTTAGAGGACATGCTTTGGTCAGCTCCGTTTTGGAGACACCCCACATTATGCGTGCCATCTCAACTCGTTTACATTGTTAATTCAATACGAAGACCTTATCATTTATGCATTGCATTGTCGAATCGATTCACACATTTAGGGCCACGATAGAACTCCAGTCAGATCAAATTTATCGCCAGTGTTTGATCATTCCTCTGCGGTAGGTTTCCCCCCGCCTTAAAATTTCAGTCATCCCCATAGGTTGAGCCTGGTCGTAACCTACTTAGACACCTGTTACAAACCAGAAATGAGCCGTTCGCGTGAAGAAAACCTTCACCAACGCATGTGATGTTTACAGTTGATCGGTGTTCAAGTCTAGCTACAGAATTATTTGACAGACTGTCGGGATGTAGATGGGTGGCTTATAGAATCGCTATGCAGCCGGAAAATTGAAATTGTCTTAACAAATCTCAGGAGATGGAATGAAGTGTGGTGTTTACGAGCGTTCTTCTAAAATTGGTCGTTCAACAAAGGTGCTGTTACTGACGAAACCTATTCGTTTTGCATGTTAACCAATGTTGTACAAGTTGCGTCACTTCTGGACCTCCCCACGGACTCTGATGGCAATTGAATAACGAGGGTCTAAGTTGTAAATAATCACATGACTGCAGATCAAGTGACAGTTGGACATGACTTTGAGGAGACGGCTGGAATACGGACTGTTCCGTGACCGATGAGTTCATCAGACCTGAGCCTTGCTGAACACTTATTGAACAAATGGTTAGCTTTCATTATCACTCAGCTTAATAGGCTCAAGTTAAAGTCCGGTGGAGACATAGAACAGAATATCGATCTATCCTATTGCCATGTCACAAAGAGTTGGCGAGAGGACTGAGCTGAACCGCAAAATTGAGGGCACTTCATGTAAACTGATAAATTTATGGGAATGCAGCAACCGTGATCATTTGTATGTGGTTTTAAATTCACACAAATTGTGTTTGTGAGTTTGTTCATTATAAATGTGGTTAGTACTAAAGTAACGATGTGGCGAACAATTGTTTTCTTAAGTCAATACAATTACATAGGTATCATCGAGACCTCGTAAGACAGAGCGCAAAAACAAGAAGTCACTGTTCGCGAGTGACAATAATATTAGACTACGCACACAACACTTGGTTAGGCCCAGACCGGAAGTTGACTGGATGTTACGTCACAGTAGTTATTACTGTTATCTTGTTTTTCATTTGTATTAGTTGCCTGTGTTGATGTGAGAAAACGTGAACTCTTAAGGCATAGACACCGATTAAACGTGACCGGGAGCGGAGCTTTTTTCTTCTAATTGTGTGTATATAAGTGTTAATTCAGAAGGTCTCAACTGTATTTATTGCATCTCATCAGTGCCTACTTGTCAGCAATACAATTTCAATTCTCGACAGTGACGTTGGTAGATTCTATCATTAACTACTTGAAAAATCCTATCTAGCCAGTTTGTCCTCGGAGTCATCTAATGGATTATATATGGCACAACGTGATGAGTAAATAACTGAGTCGGAGTGCGGGATGTCTGAGCGCTCATTTTAGTTTTGTCGTCTAACTAATAGATCACCTGGCACGTGAGAAGGTATGTTGTTTCTGTCGCTGGTTCGAGTCAAGCCGAAATCCAGATTTTTCACTGCAGGTCCTCTTCCAAATTAAGTTATAGAACAATTTTGGTTTGTTTTGATAATCGTTTCGAGTTCTCATCACTTTATGCTGTCGGTTGGGCTTATTCCGGAGTCGGATTGATTAAGGGCCACGCCAGGTTGAAGGTCGGAACGCGCTACTAATGTTCTCCAAGGCTGGTCTAATTAGTCTTGTGGTGATAATTCCGGTTGCTGCAAGAAATCTCTGGTGGCTCGGCCCAAGTTGTGTGTTGGTGGTTACACTGATCTGTCCAGAACGATCTTGCTTACTTGATTGTATGCTCAATTCCCATTCCGTTTCTGCTGTTCTGGTCAACTAATCACGCAGCACAGTTTGCGATGGTTTAGTGACGTACTCCGTATGTCATGATCGTTTACCGTACCGGGCATTATATAGTGAGACCACCAACAGTTGAGTAAAACCGCGTGGTGGTCAAACAACAACGTGGTTACGAAATATGAAGACCCTGACTGCTCCATTGAGCAAAGTGAGTAGGTGTCGCCTACCTGGATGGGGTCCTCGTGATCATTCAAACCGCTGGTTAGAGACGCTATCCGAGATGGCGGTGTGTCGCAGTCAATGGGGGATCTGTATCCATACCATTTCTAGTTCTTTCGCTTAGTCTTCTTTTGATGATTTTCAACCTTCTTAGTAACGTTTTGTTCTAGGATATTTCAGGTCACTGTTGAGGTGAGCGGCAGCCCGAGCCACAGTACTTTTTGGTCAGGCTCATGGCTGCTATGATGATGATGTTCTGTGAGGTTGACCATATCACGTGATTTGCTGTCTTCATCCCGATACGTTGACTTACTTTTGCTGTTTGCTTAAATAGCATGCCGATTTATTGTTTCGTTTCTGTAATGTCACAAGCACACCGGTGCGGTATGTGAACCAACAGAATCCATTTTGCAGTGAACTCGAATCCAGAAACAACGTTACGTTTCCGAATGTTAGGTTAACCTATGGGGTAGCATATATCCTGAGGAAACACTAGCACCGGTACGGAGATCGATAATACGCTATTTGATCACCTTATGAAGTCCTAGCTTATAGAGGAAAGCAAATGTTAACAGTACGGAATGACAGCATTTAACCTGGCAGTTTGCACTTATCGGTTAACAGTGGCTGCTATATTCTAATTGAAATGCGTTTTCCTTGTGAATGACGGTAAATGGTTTTTTGATGACCGTATGAGCTCGGACTGTTCCAAGGACACACTAGAAGTCACGATTGCTGTAAACACCACATCGCTCTATATGGCCAGTACAGTTTTTCATTTGCAAAATAATACGCTTGAATCCGTCGTCTATTCTCCTTATAATTGGCCGCTTCGGAACAACAGTGCTGTATTTCCATTTGGACATGCGTGCAGAGTATATCAGGTTCATCGCACGGACTGACATCCACATGTGTCAATTGCTGTCCGTCAGACGACAGATTGCTCACGAAGCCGGTCACTTTTCTGTTTGCGGCTAGTAGTATTCATCGGTCGTGTTTATGTCACATTGCCTTATATAAGTACATCTAGGTTCATGCGATAACTTTGCAGACAGTTCTTTCTGACACCTCTCATCCTCTGGTTTCATACGTGCTTATCAACGTTATCTACTAGGTGTTAGTTTAACCCTCTTTCTTGCTGACTTTCAACATGCACACTGTCCATTATTCTTTATGTTGTTCATATTTTGAACAAGATTAACTCGTCCGTTGAAATGTTTTTTTCTCTTCACTTTTCTCGTATTACATTACACGTTGAACATTCACGAACACTACTGTTTACTGGTTTATTGAAGCGGTTTATGTGTTAACGCTAAATCTTCAACTTTTGAGTGAACAGAACAGCCTTTTAAGTGACCACGGATTGTGCAAGCTTTTGCTGTTTACTCCGTCTTCATCGTGATCCATTAGTTCACCCAACGAGCTATGCCCGAGCAGGCACTGTTGTTTAAAAACAAACCCGTGGATGATCAAAAGAGATCACGTTCTCCTCAATTTCAGATCTATTCACTCTCCGAGATATTCTGATCGGTGATCAGCCTCTACGTTTCCTTTTTCGAGGACGTCAAACGCGCTTTTCTTCAAGTCTGCGAAGTTACTAACGTTTCCTGTTTTGCCCACTGTTTGTTCCAAATTACCGATGAGATAATGTCTTTCGTTTACTCCCCTATCTATGCTTCATGCTGGCTTCATTCACACATCGTATACCTTGTCACTTTTTGTTGGTAAATTGAAACTAACATATGGTCAGTTTTAACAATTATTGTTTGAGACTGTAAGCATCTGTATATCAGCCCAGCATGGTTTCTGGAGTAGGAAGAAACATGGGGAAATGTGGCATTCGGACTGAAAAAACAACTATTTTTGTTATGTGCTGGTCATTTTTATGTGAACACGTTCGTTCGTAGTTTTCACCTTTGAATTGACTTTTCAACTGGATCCTTTTGCTTTTTTGTTATCGCTTACTTGTCGTTGGAATGCGTGGCTTTTGCTGAATACTGCTGATTCGTCTAGTCACTTTTTGACCCAACTCAACACAGTCCGATTGAGTTTGGCATGTTGATTGACAGAAATAACAGTTTGGCAACCTATCAGTGTGTGGAGGACAGAAAGGCGTAGTTTAAATAGCGAAACCCTTGTGCGCTCCCGGGACAGTTGTATTGAGATAATTTACGTATTATGGAGTTAAGAAAGGTCACAGACAGATAACTAGCACGCGGACGTCAGTCGATAATTTCGTTTTGCGCTCACAGCGACCTAATACAGATGCACAGACTCATACGAAAATGATCGAATATTTCAAGATGATAACTCGCCAGTCCATATGGATTGCTCATGCAGGGATCGTCTGTCAACATTGACTGCCTCTCTGACCTACGCTGTCACCCAACTTTACTCCCACAGAGCACGTTTGACTATCTTGGCGCAAATGGCTCCCAAGGTAACAGAACCGCAAATACTTTGGGATCTGAGGTGGGCACTTTCGCTGATGTGACAGGAGATGGGCTTGCCAACAGTAACAGATAAAAGTTGATGTAGTAATCTTCGTCAAACTTGGACCAAATGAGTATTAGTAAAAGAAAATGATGACGTTGCGGTTTTGACCGAAATTCATGCCGGTCACGGTCTACGTATTTTTTCCAACCATCTCCAGTGTTCAGAACATCATACCCAACGGGCGAGGCAGCGGGTTACGAGTAAACTCGTGCGAAAATCGATAAGTAGATGAAACACCAGCATTTAACAAAGGTCAGCTGACCATACAGTGCTGTGAATTCAGTGCACAGACGTAAAGGTGTTGCAAGTGAAGAGCGAAATCACTGAACTTGTTATGTCTAGTTCACCCATGCTAAGCAATGCCGGACGTTCCTGTCCACTTGTTTCCGATAGCGTATACCAAAATATCGGACTAACACTTTTAACTACAACCCATTCTTTGCATGGCTGAATGCTTCATGATGGTAACACACTAAGTAGTCAATGTCATCTGGTTCTGAAGACTTATGCTTTTCATGGCTGCTATATCGAAGACCTATAAAATGCTTGTAAACTTCCAGACTGCGTCTGTCACCTTTCGTTGTCTATATAAATGTTGATGTAGCTACAGGTCGCGTTAACCATTGAAGACATAGCGACAATTGGCTATTTGTATGACGGAACATGCTGCAAACACGGTTAGAAAAACAACTAGAAGCACGTACTTTTACTATAAATGCCTACATTTAGGTGGCATTCAGCCTCGTCCACACCGGAACACTTAATCAAACCTTAGGATGAAGTCACGGCTCATTGAATCTTCTCTGTGAGTTGTAAGAACTTCCTTCAGTTTGTTGAGGATATTGATTCTCAGACGCCGCACTCCACCTGTGCGTCCGAGACAATGTCCTGTCCCTACGGCTACCCTAGGAACCGTCATCCTCCCCTCCTGTCACTCTCGATTGTCGGTTCTCCTCTTTATCCTTCACAGTTAATCTCTCTAATCTTCTAAAACTTGTCATCGGTTCCTTGGATCGTTGTTTTAATTTGGTGACGTGCCATCACAACGTACGTCTTTCCACACACAAAATTGCGTTTATCCATTGTCCTCTTCAATTTCCGTACAGTTATTTATTTTTCATGACCCATCAAATTCTACGGAACTCAGTCGAATCGAACATCCTCAGGATCCCTTGAAAGGGATGGTAGTCGGTATTTAAAACATCGTTATTTCTAGAGCCAGAGAAAGCGCTCCCGCTTGTTTGACAGAGAATAGTCAGGCGAGCAGGATATATGGTTTTCAGTGAACAAAACACGAACAAACGTGTCCTATCTAGGCATTTACATTTTTGTTTATTTCTGTAACCCCTCTTTTTAACTAAGTATAAACAGAAACATTTTTCTTCAAATTGAAGGAGAGCATGAGAGTATTGACGAGATAATGTCTTAATGGACTACCATAGTGAAATGTTCATCACAGAGGTTTAAATAAACATCGGTCGAGAGACCAATGTTCACTTTGACAGAGACACGAAGCTTGCGCGCTCCGACTCTAGTCTGTGACCTCGTTGTGAGTTTTCTTACGAACGAAAATCATGCACTGAGCTTATTCGGTAAAAACTCGGTTTTTGAGACATGGCTGGACAGAAATGATCAACTGAGCTTTGGATCCTTCAGTTGAGTTGATGGGCTTATTGATTTGAATTTGATCTGTTTCTTTATAAACTATACAGATTTCATCTTTGTACGTTGTTTGCATTTCTCTTATGAGTATCATACTACTTTATATAATTTTAGCCCAATTTATCTTCAATGACATCCCTGACTAAAAGCGAGTCTCAGGATCCCATCAATGGAAACTTATGTGAATCAATCCAAAGTTCTATCTTATCGATTTCCAAGACAGCTAATCGGGAACCAACTGCTGAAGAAGAGCGTCTTTCCAGAGTACTACTCGAGCGAGTTTTGCCTCCGTTCACAAAGTCTATCAAAATCCAGGCGCTCGTCGTTTATCAGGCGGACCAAGGGAAGATGAAATGTCTGCTTGTTAATCGTAAGTTCGATAAGAACTTACCATCTCATCTCACATCATCTCACACCTCAGACGAGTACATTTCTGGTGGATTGGAACCAAATGATCATCTTTCCGACTCAGGGTTTGTTGAAAATGCAATCTCTAGCTCGCTAATCGATAACAGTTCGAAACGAAGTGAACTGGACGAGATTGTAGATCAAAGTGAAACATGTCAACTTGGATCTTGTCGCAAGCGAAAACTTTACAGACCCTGCAAAATTCCCCAGAATGGTGCCTTTGAGTCAGAATCTAATGTATCGCCTATTCCTAATAACAAATCACCAAGTCCACCAAACCCCAGTTTTACTCCATCCTGTTTCTCTCATTCCACTGCCATCACCTGCACCACTGCTGATGTCGTACCATTAAATCACAACGCAGTTTCCGACGCCGTTCTATTGCCTGTTTCCGCAGTCACTTTGATGCCACGGTTGAGTGTGTTCTCCCTACCTGTGACCGTATTGTCGGCTTTGCCCCGGCCAATCCTACCACGAATGGGGCTTGATAAACCCATTACCACAGCAACCGTTTTCTCCGTCCCAGTCACTACACAGATTTTTCAGTCTGCTCCAACACAACCGACCGTTGAAGACGTTAAGTCAACCACACATGCGTCCTCGGTGGAATCTGCGGAAAACAATTTCAATCGTCGCTTTGGCAAATCGTTCGTCTGTAACCAGTGTCACAAGGACTTCGCATCCCTTAACCTTTTATGCGCGCATACCTTTTCCGTACATCGGGGTTTCCGTTGTACCATTTGTCGAGCCCAGTTTACACAGAGATCCAACTTACAGCGTCATTCCTTGCGTCATGTCGGATTCAAGCCATTTGTTTGCAAGGTATGCGACAAGGCTTATTATCGCAAAGACCATTTGGTTCGTCACATTGAAGTCTCTCATCCGGGACGCGACCCACGTGTAAGCCTTACGGTCAAACTAACTTCGGCCGAATGTTTGGACTATTTGGAAAAATTGCAACAAAACACCACGGAAGCCAAACAAGCCCAATTATTGCACCAGGCACCACCGGTGAGCGAGTCCGTTAACCCTGAATTCAGTTATGGTGTCGACTCAAATCCAGAATCATTGACCCATAATTTCCCACCATCCGTTGAACCCACATCGATTTCAGAGTCTTGACGTACAGTCTTCCCACTTTCTTTCATGTTTGTACATATGAACAAACAGGGTTGTTCAGCCTTCCCGAATCCTTCTTGTTTTCTACTTCTACAACCCCAATGCTGAACAGTGGCTGTGGCCTCTTTTTTGTACCACCTTAATCTTCTGTTGCTATCGTCATTTTGTACTCCGATCGAAAACTCAGTGAATTCATCAAGTGTTACAGAGCTTCGTCTTCTCGAACCTCGGTTGTTTAATTTTCACGCCTTTCCTGTTGACTGACTGGATGTTTATTACGTCTGGGCGAGCGCATCGGTGCGTTGTGCATTGTCTAACATGGTTGGATTAAGCGCCTATAGTTGTTTTCTAATCCATGGATTTATGCGTTTGAGGAAGTGTGCGCGGTTTACAGTCCGCTCACCGATTGTGTGCATCGTGTTTGCCTGTGCGGGTGCGTGTGTGCGTGCGTCTATCACGCATATCCATATCGATCGTTTGCCGGGACTTTGTAGGTCAGCCACACGTAGTAAACAGCGCTATCGACATGGGTCCACCCGCACCAGCTAGCCACTAAACTTAGCGGTTGGCTAGACAACTTCAATCGATAATGCACCGATGATAATCGCGACAATGATGGTGATGCCAGTCGTATCTATGGTTATCGACCTGAAGGTAATTGCTTGTCCGGGCCAGTGAGTCATGCTACGCGCGAAAGCATTTGTCACCTGTAGGTTACGATAAGCTGTTGAGACTGTATCTGTGAGGTTGAAGTGAGCCGCAAACTCTGCAGCTATTAGGCTAAGTGTACCACAGGGAATATACAAAATGCTATCTGGCATTAAGAGTAGATAAGAGAAATTACGGGCAAGATGAGTTTCGAGGGTTCAATCGATTGAGTACTGGTATTTCGCTCTCGTATGGCTTCCCGTTAGTCTAACATGGTACGGACCATTGCTGACTACCGTCTCACGGCACTAACTTCCCTTGGTGGATGACGTCTCAATGATTGCTCTCAGCGTTCTTTTCATGACCTAACCCAACGTTTTGTTCAGCGTGTGCTCGCAGAGCAAGCAGAATAATACAAGACCTAATCTGATGTTACGGAGAACTCTTGAGGTAGACATCCAAAAACGTAAATTTTGTCGTAACTATTAAATGCGTTAGGTCGGTACATTTCGTGATCAATTCTTGTAACCGTCCTAGTCGAGATGATGCTGATGAGCAAAACCAAAAGAAGGCATGGTGGTTAATCTTGTAACCATTCGAGCAATCAACTCAGGACCGTGGGCAGTTTACTCGGTCTGGTGACATGTACCGGATCGATTTATCTACAAACGTAAAACCACTAAGTCCCAGCTATTGCGGCCCAAAGTTCTGAGCCATCCCTTGCATTATCAATGAGGTCAAAGTTCAGTGAATGAATAGGATGGTAAAGTCACAGAAAATCGATCAATGACTGTGGTGTGTTCAAGTAGACGTTGCATTGATTGATGAACCACGTTCTGACAAGTGTGCTTCACTGGAAATTAAAGTTATTGTGGTTATAGCTTCTTTTTCTCACTGAAACTTAAGAGGTCATCCTCTGAAACTTGAACACTAAGTGAGCTGACTGTCATGTGGACAGAGCGCGTCTTTTTTATGGCCTGTGCGATTGGATTTTTTAAAAGATATAGTCATACACAGTTGGACCGACCTCGAGATTGAGTTGTTGGGGATTTTTGTTGGTGAGGATTGAACAGTCATATCTGCCCCTACCTGTTGTACGCAGATGGACTTTCCTCTCGGCTTCCTTCGAAAATTAACACTAGACTCGAGTTTCCCGCCCGTTTGAGCTTATCATACGTGTAAGTCCCTGCCTCAGTGTGGTTGTCTGATGAGCATATTGATCACTACGTCTCTTACCCCTCACTGGACGTACATAAAAGAGAGCTTGTATTACAAGTGGCCTGACGGCCGTACTACGCATATTTACAGATTTCTGAGGACCGTTACCTCAGTGTTTGTCGGTGACATTGAGGGGACGGGAGTGCATAAGCAACCTACCCTCCCTTCCCATGTGAACTTATGAATCTACAAACGGAATCATGTCACTTCTAATCAGCTCCCCATAATTACCGATTGTGGGTCGTTTTTTCCATATGCAGATTAACCTATGTAATCATACAGTGATCTACGGTAAAATCCCATTACTGAAGTAAGATGTTATCCTCAGGTTTACTAATTTACAAGGACACGTGAACCTCCACGCCATTCATAGTGGACACCTAAACGTTCAGATTCAACAAACGGATGAAACCCTGGGTGATAGATGTGCGTTGACCCTGGTGTCACGTGGTCAAACACACTTCCCGTTTCTATTGTCGTTATGTAAACAGCACATTTGTTAAATACTTGTCACTCATTGCCCTGGTATGCGTTTGATCCGTCGCGCTATCGATTTGCTAGAAATGGTTATCATGAAACCTTCCTTTATGAGTCCACACAACATGGTACCTCGGTAATGTCGGAATGTCGGGACACGTTTGTTATATCAAGCAGGGTTTCAAAAGTCCTCAAAATAGTACCGCTGCCGTTATTTGCTACTAGAACGTGTACTTTGCATTTTAAAAGTTTATTTTATGAACCTGTAGTGGATTACCAAAGTGATACTGACCAGAATTTCGAAGAGTGTATGGTGGAACATTATTCGGGTTACCGGTACGTTCTTAGCATCTACACCTGTGCGACATCCCTTGGATGTTCCCTGTATTCGGTCAAAGAACGTGGGAGCGGAAAGGGCATATGAAATGAATGACGAGCGGTGATGTCCAAAATCACATCATAAAGTGAACTACCTACCGACCCCAGACGTTATGTGGGTGACTAGCCATGTGTTAAGAGTTTACTTGTAGTGCCACTTGAGGACTACATTCAGAGGATCTGCGGAATTCGTTCGCAGTAACTAACTGCTGACCGTAAAAGTAAGTTTCACGACTGCTAGTTGATGAGACCCGGGGAGGTCAACGATTGTATGCGTGTGAGTTGGAGAAAATGCAGAGGTTGGTTCACTAAAATCTCATAGTCAAGCAATAGGCCGCCAAGGAACAGTCAAGCTTGACATTATCCGGTCAATGCAGATTGTTCGAACCTGGTTCAAAGGTAACCTCCAGGCAGGCGATCTTCTACCTGGTAACTCTATCTGGCAGGTTTCCCAAAAAGTGAAAAAGACTGTGTGATATCAAAATGCGGCATCCCTCTACGTCTGACTAGGGCCAAAGTGCATGAGCATCGGGTTCAAATGAGCCAATTATACATGTGGCATGATGCCCAATCAGAACAGAACCACACCACCGTCTTCACTAGCACAGAAACCTTTGAAAAAATGCTGAGAACCTAAGCGAACTGTTAGAGGAGGAGTGTGGTGAAGTCGAACGACCAGACCACACTACTTGTACGTAGTGTAGTGGATCAAAACAGTATGTGAACTCAGGTGTGAATATGAGGTCAAAATATAATGAAAAGGAAAACAAACGACTCACAATAGTCCGTTGAGAAACGTTGGTTTAGTGTTCCACTATACCAAATGATTTCCACTAATGCTATCTGACGTGTCTCTCAAGTAATCTCGATGCCACGGCCAAGATGATTCCAACGACAGATAAATAAATTTGCCGAACTAAATGGTTAATTCCGCTGAATCCTAACTCTCCCAAAGACTTGTACGCCACCGACCGTAAACGCAGACAGAACGCAAGGCTCTCGAACCGAGAAATGAGTGAGTTGTATTTACTGATTATCGATTAGTTCGATTAAGTTGGTTTAAACGTTGGCTGTATACGTGAATTTGATGAAAGTGAAAAGTGTGAATAACAATCAGAATTTTGAAATGAAAAATAGTGTGCAAAACGTTACAGTAGCCAGACGATGACACATGTTGAATTATCATAGTTGTCTGGGGATAAATGAGAATTTGAAGATCAGCCTAACTAGAAATGTTGTTCTACACCCACGAAATCGTCGTTAACACCTGGTCTGCTCCGGTGTTACCGTTATTATGTTCACCTACATAATTCAATTCAGCCATCCCATTTCAGAGTATATTTAGATACAATGCACAAAATTGGCAGTAGGTTGCGTGTATTTTTTTTTTACGATACCTTGGTTAGATTTAATTTGAAAATCTCTGTTTTACAAAAGTAAGTATAAATGGGATGTTCGATGTAATTGTTTCTACAACAAAAGTCCAATTATACCGGAAAACATGTAAATGTAAATGTGAGTGGAAAACAATTCAAAAACCATTTTAGACAGCTAGCTTGTCACAAAAGTCAACGTCTGCCCATCACCCCTTGTCACTAGATTAGATGTTCACCGCGGCAGAAAAACCCTTCCTCATACTCTCAAAAAGCCGTTGTTTTATTTTGTGTATTCACTTGTTCCAACGGTCATTGTGAACCGTGCCAACAAAATGTTCAGTCGTTGAAACCCTTTATTCTGCTAAACTTCACATTCTACTGACCATTCTAGATAACCTGGTATTCTACTAATTCCGATTAGTATTGTTGTTGTTGTTCAAATGTCGGAAAATTCCCATAATATCAAAAGTAACGATGTGACGAACTATTGCTTTCGATAATTTTTTCTCAAGTCAATACTGTTACATAGGTTTCATCAAGATGTCATAAGACAAGGCACAAAAAACAAGAAGTGACTGTTCACGAGTGACAATGAAGGCTAATATTAGACTGCGCACACACTAATTAGTTAGGCCCAGGCCGGACTTTAATTGGATGTTACGTCACGCGGTCAAGATCGAATGCTGTTAGCAAGTTAGTTTCAAATGGTTTAGATTTAGCACCCAGTTGAAGTGTTACTGCATTCACTCTACAGTCAAGTAAGTTTTCAATGTAACTTCCAGTTGTAGTTTTCAAAACAAACCAGACCAGTCTTATTAAGTACCAACAAACTATACCGTGTTTACGATCATTTTATCGCATTGTACTACATACGATCCAACAACGATCTGCTGGTGGCAGTGAGATAGATAGATAAAGTCCCTTCTACTCATTTACCAGTTCATCGTTCTCTTGTTCCGTGAGGTCAATCCAGTTACATGATATTGGAAGGGTAGGATACATTCATTGAGGTAACATCGTCCTGGCATAAACGGTTTCCATCGTGAATCTATACAGCAAAAAATGTGCTCGAGTGCGCTGATATTTGCTTTCTATCTAGCATTAGCAGTTTTGATATTTCCTATAGCCAGAAATCCAGCCCAAACCATCTGGAGCAGCAGCTTTTTTTTGTCTTATCCAATAAGTATGTTCATCTAGTAGGTTATGGTAGCAAAAGCTCAAACACCGTATCTATCGTGGCTTGGAGACGATATTATTCCGACTATTATCCGGCTCTTTTCGGTCAATGTTGTACATGTGATTTAGTAGGTTAGCTCGTGACAATACGACCATGGTGTCTGATTAAACAGTCACTACACCATCCATACCGACGCTTACACTGCTGGAGTTAAAGTAAGATTTGTCTTTCAGTGAGAACCGGTAGTCGCATTAATTTCGGATAGGTTAAATATGACACCTGTTTAATTCTCGTCTACGGTGTTGATAGAAGGGGGTTAAAGTCAAATCATGGGAACGTAATAACCATCCAATGGAAGATCCGCATACAATACCTTCTTACTGTGTCCTTCCAGCACCTCGATCGGAACACAAACAAGATGATCCACATTTCGGTGATGGTGGAAAAATGGTTACACCTCCGCCTTAGCCAAATGTTGTGAGGATATCACAGAGATCTATGAGAGTCAATAAAATTGTGGGTGAAGATAGGACATTAGATCACAGACGAGATAATTAAGTTGTTTTTGACAACGAATGATGAACCCGATTCGCATTGGGCTGCACTTATATAACGATCCAGTTACCAGGTTCGAACAATAAGGCTTGGGTCATATTTTGATACTAAAGTTTCCATTTGGAAATATTCGAAGATCTCTCCTTTCGATTGATCGGGCAAGTTGACCGTAATTCACACACGGTTGTGATTGGGCGTTTGGATATGATTATTGTCATACCTGTTGTGAAGTTACTCGCTTAGTGACTAACACGTTGCCCTCCAAAATGCGGGGGCCGCAGTGCAGATTCCGGCTCGAGCTACTGATTAAAATGAAATCAGAATATCGTGTTTCCTTTGGATATGGGCTGTCCGAAAATGAACGCTACGATCAAATGTGGATAGTTTTCAGTTTGCGGCAATTAGTTCCACAAGTTTAAATGTTCCTTTCATTAGAGAAATGCTCGTTATTCCGAGCAGAACGGACAAAGCTACTTTCGTTCTTCCGTTGTACGACGTGAAGTGGAATGCGCCAAGAGTATGTCAGCAGCAGTCTTGGATTTAGTAATCGTTGTTTCAGTCATTCACACATCTTTATCGGCCCTACAAATGCATTCAGTGTAACATAGTTGAAGTCACAACAACGAAATACCATTGACCTAGAGTTATTATTCAATTAACGTGCCCTACTCACGATGAAAAACTCAACATCGATCACCAGGCCAATATTACTCACTGAGTCACAGGTGAAATAACAGAGTTGTAAGGTTGTTTGTTCGAAAATGGCCAATGAAGTCGTGAGAACGACAAAGTAGCGAACAAGACTTGTTTTCTGTGTTTGTATGGTTGTGTTGGAGAGTGTAAACAGCGTTGACATTAAATGACTGTTTAACGCCCATTATTGTTTTTTTTTGTTTCTGGTTTAACTATGCTCATAAACACATATGGCCAAAAAGTTCCTTCTCCTACTAAAACTCATGACCAAGCAATAAACGCAGGTAAGAATGTAAATGACAGGTCACCCTCAGCATTCGGCCAGACTGTTACTTGCAACTTATCACGTAAAATAATTGGTTCCGTATGAGCTGCCACACTGCGACGCTTGCGCAAGGTAGAAGCATATCTGCATTTCGATGCCCGTGTGAACTTACGAAGTGCCGACGATGACCAAACTTAATCCATTTTGCCAAACTGTGGACTGGATAGAGTGGAAATTGGCGAAGTTGTGTATTACATGTTGACAAGACTATACTGGTGATTAGCAGGGGATTTTGGTTAATATAAATTGAACATCACTCCTACTTGCCGGTAATCAAAATACTGTTTAAGTCGAATGATTTCTGTCATTTGATTCGACGAGAAATTTTGTTGTATACCCTCCTAAACGATACGCTGGTTCGATCTCGGTATAGTGATACGCTCGATAAAATCGGATTCTCGTCCCGGTAATAATTAACACGAAAATCTCGGTCCAGAATAGTACCGCGACTGTCCCCGTATTCGCTCCCAAGAAAAGCCCAAAAGTCGTCTAGAAAGGAACCCGCTTTGTTCCGCCCCAAAACGTATTCCACGAAAGCGACAATTACAAGGTATTTATAGAGCGCTTCATAATCAAACATTCCCAAAACATCAAAGAGAACAGTTACCGGGAAAAAAAAGAGTTAGGGTCGCAGATGCGCCTAGCGGTATAAAAATTCTCGACCGCTTTGAACAGTTCCGCTAAATAGGACTGAGCCAATCGTTTTTTTCTTCCTTCTCACGACGAAGGCTGCTTGGGACGATAGCAGGGTGGGCGCCCTAACACGTTTTAATCGTGGAATTAACAGGGCAGTTACTTCGTCTCCTCTTGAGACGACCGGACAGACTGTTTTGCTCACACTCGAAAGTGGTTCTGAGCGTTCCTGTATGATAATTCGGTCGTGCTAATATGAAGTCGGTGGGTCAGTAGTCAACGCAGTTGCTTCATACGTTGATGTTCAACACGCCGGCTCCTGGTGACTGGTCGAGAGCTCAGTAATCTAACGTGTCGGCCCAACGCACTCACAGGTAGAAATCGATTGCTCATGCAATCGTACCGATTAGTCGCTGTCAGAGTTGGCAATTTGACATGTTGATAACGTCTGCTGTTAGGTCTACTAGTCCAAACGACTAGCCCTTCATAAGATGGCGTTGCCCACTGGGCAGAAATAGTCAACCTGTGTGAAGTTAAAGAAAATGAACGGCTCAAACTGACGAGAACACCTGTAGTAGACATTTGAAGGTAAGTGCAAGCTTGACAAGAAAATGTTTCTCTGAAATTCACTGTGCTTACGACGCTTGGAAACTGTTCATCGGCAAAAACATTTTACCGGCGATAAAAACTATTCAGAATTTTATGGTACCGTAGCGAATTGCAGCTTATCACAAGAAGAACTGGGGCCCTTATCCGCATATCCTGTGTTCGTGAGTTCCATGACAATAAAGATTTCGGTGAACTCCTTTAGATTGTCAACTTCGGAGCAGCTGTCTTCAGAGTTCCATCAGTCGGAACAGAATTCGTCAGATAAGTATAAATCTATGATTTGACGATGAATGCAGACGTCTTGAAAGAACCACAAATCTCCTAAACCACTTGTGAAAAATTCTCCATACCTACGCCGCAAGCTACTGGAGAACATATAATCCCGATTTTACACTTAATAGTGACGAACAACTGATACTTTTCAAAAAGCTTTTGCAAACCCTAATTACATGTTAAACAAACCTGACAAATTAGACGTCAAATTCCGGATGGTACTGGTACATTGGCCTATTCTTAATGCAATTTGCGAAACACCTTTAGGTTAAAAGGTTCCGTTGAATCGCCAAAAGTTATTTGCTTATATTTCATTCATCAGCTCTGTCCCTTTTGAATATTAACCCCAGTTATGTGATGGTAGACAAAATGGTCTTTTTTCTCTTTAGGTAGTGAAAAATCTTCCTTACTCCAGAATGTTCCGTAGTGTCAATGATGTTCGTGGTCTTCTCCGGGGTATAAAATCTGCTTTCTTGCCCTGGACGTGTCTTGCACATTGATGCTCATGGTAGCTTTCCATTGGAAGCTTTCACAAACTGATGAATTTATTTGTAAGGTCCGCGTGAACGTGTCAGCACAATAGCGTTGTTATTGTATCGGCCGATGGGGGCAGCCTGTATTCCCGCACAAAGCAGACAGGATAGCCGGATTAACTCACGTGATTCACTGGTCAGTTGTTCAGCGGGTGGGGCTAGCCATGAGGGCGCTATGTGAGACTGAAATGCACTCTGTTGAACATGTTAAATCCCGATTCGCTGGGCACTGTCCATCAACTGGGTTTACAGTGCAGCTAGCACATTTTGTTGAGTGCATTGACCGAGGTTCGAAGCCGTCCGCACCCATATCTAGCTGAACCTGGGAATTTTTCATGCGAACGTGTCTCAAATGGTTGGACAACAGGTTCGCCCTCCCGCCAAGCTGTGGGCCCCGTTGATGCGAGCTCGTAGCTCTGCTGGGCGTGCGATTCGATAGCCTAATTACGAAGCTACTCTGTGGATCACAGGAACAGAAATTCAAATATCGACCCTGTCGATCCCAATAGCACTTGGGATGCACTCGTGAAATAGGTAGTCCATTCACGTTTACTTTGTAACCTAAAATATCAGGATTGATGGGTGCTCAGACAAATATGAATTGTTTCTGAGCTCAATAAGCTTCATAAGCCTTAAGCATTGAATTTGGCGTACAATGGAAATCTTGATTACACATCCTCCAGGATTTACTTTACTAATTAGTCTTTGTCGGTATAATGTCCGTGGGAACAACCGCTAGATGTACGAATATAACAGACAGGTCGCACTGTTGTTATCTTTCTGTCCTCTTATTCAACCACATTTATCCACAAACGCTATTTGTTGGACACTCAACAACTGGAACTAGGTGTAACGACTTCGACGCCAGTCCCAGTCGTCACACGTCTGTATGTGAGCCTGTAGCGCGTGTTACCCTATGGATAACATCGTTTCAGTTCTCGGCTGGACAAGTCTGTCACAACGAGACTGGACCTTGACGCGGTGTGACGGCTTGCGCATCTCTATGACCTATTGGGCTAAACTGGACGGTGTGGCCAACACACCGATAGAGTCACTCATGCCAGGCAGGCCAATAGGTAGAGGTCTGACAAATCAGTCTCCTGGTCCTCCAGGTTGGGGGTTGGAAGAAGGTTGGC
>JTDE01002663.1:0-67320 GCA_014338405.1 Paragonimus skrjabini miyazakii
TCGAATAAACAACCCTTGCGCCATCCGCGTTCTCGGATCACAACACTAGCTTATGATCTGGCTAATCAACATTGACAACCTAAAACACAAAGATCTTTACTCACATACCTCCTGATCTTATCTCTTCGAGTTTATACTGGATACTGTCTGTGTGAGTTGAATCGCAAAATGTACAACGCTGGCTGATTGTAGTGACAATTTACAACAGGTGTCATTTGGTTTTGTTCCCTGATAAAGCCGCTCTTATTACGTGATCGATTAGGAAACTGATGCGGCGTTATTTGGATCACATGTGCCAGCGGACATCCATCCCAGAAAGCGACGGCCTCCTGATAGCTCCATTCCTATGACGCATTCATAACTAAAACAAACGCCTCCAGCCAACATACCTCTACTGCAGACTCAGCATCAACTTTATCCGAAGGACCGTTTTCAGAATGCGTAACCCTGTTCAGCGCAGTGGATGCTATGTCTGCTGGCGGTGCTTGATCAATTGTTACAATTACACTGTATGTCCGTAAATCTTGAATAACTGTTTGACATAGCCATTTTTTGACCATATCGATCGCTAGCGAGCTGAATACGTCCCACCCTACTAAATAGATATTCACGACAGTTTGCATGCGAGCGGCGCGGTGATTGATGCATTTCCCATGGGAAAGTGGACACATGTCATATACTACGATTGCATCGGAACGAATATTGACAGTGAATTAAAAAGATGCTACAGGAATTAAAAAGGAGTGAACAACAAAGCGATTTTACGCTAGAAGAAAAATCGGTAGTTAATTTTACAATTTACTGCAAAATAAAACAAGGAGTACATGGAATTTATAGGTACTGGTGCGATAATTACAAAGAAATTCTAGCAGACTTCCCTCACTGAATTTTAAGAAGACAGGCGAGGATGTTTCCTTTGGAAAAGAAGTTAATTATCGATCGCTCACAGGTTGTTCTGAAAATACACATCTGTTCTGTTTGAGGTCGGATTTATCCTGCTAACTGAATACATACACGTTTGATCTCATAAACGGTATATACTGTTTATGATTGTGAACAGTAAAACTTGAAAGTCATTACTTGTGTCAGTGTCATAAGCAACATTCATCTTGTGTTGTTTCTCCTTTTTTGG
Organism: Paragonimus skrjabini miyazakii; assembly: GCA_014338405.1. NCBI lineage: Eukaryota > Metazoa > Platyhelminthes > Trematoda > Plagiorchiida > Troglotrematidae > Paragonimus > Paragonimus skrjabini miyazakii. The sequence continues at coordinate 1,133 of JTDE01002663.1, forward strand.
GCTAGACAGACAAAAGTAACCGAGCGGAGTTTGTACTGAGATATCCAGCTTAGTGGTCTCAACCTAGTTGAAGAGATCATGAGGTGGACGGTGGTGTTCTGACCAGTGCCTCTAATTACAGATGGCGACGCTGATAAAGGCCCAAACTGGTGACGTGATGGTTGCTATTTCGAATTTCTGCCTGATAATCTCCACCAGATGAGAAGACACAAGTGCACAGTCTGTTAAGCGGACCAGTGTGGTATAAAAGGAACATATGTAAGTAGTCAGTGGCACTGTTTTCACATGCCTCCAGATCATTGGAACTTTGTGCACAGAAGTTCACAATTGAGTAACGCACTACACAGTACAAATCCCTACTGGGGATGTGGTTGACGCAACGAATTTCGAATGAGCCCTGTCCAGACGAGCAGGTTATCAGTTCAACCTTGTATGTCACGTTGATATGGTTACATTTTTACTTTCAACAGTGCCGCATGTATATATACACATCCAACACACGCGGACAACCACTGGTTCTTTGAATGGCCCAAGACAATACATACAGAGGTGATCACCGTTATTATCATCGTCGTTATCAGACAGCAATATATCAGTGGTTCAAGCTGAGACTTAATTACCACACAACCGTGAAGAAAAAAAAAGCAACCCCTGGTCGGGAAGAGGAAACACAATGGGAGAGGGGACCCGATTGCTAAAAATAGCCACGCCAAATATTCGAACATTCTACATCAAAGTGTCTACACCTTGCAAACAGACAACCGGGCTGTAATTGATAATAAGACGTCCTCAACAAGTCAGCCTCTTTACAGTGTTCATTGCCCGGCGTCATTAAGTACAGTTATTTCACAGACATATCGGCCAAACGACCACAACATTTACATCACGGAAACCGGCTAACACCCATCTCATCTAACATCTCCAGCCGCCGACTATTTGAATCGCGAGGCCCTCAGCTTGGAAGGTGAACCTTACCTACAGTGGCCATCCCCTTGATGAACGACTTTACTTCTCTACGCCAGGTCACCACATGCCAATCTCACCCCTTACACTAGTCGGTCGCAGTATCGTCAAAGTGTACTCGGTGTGGCATCTCAATCATCTAAGTCTGTGTAAACGCAACGTTTGGGCAAAAGAACTCGATTGGCAATTACTACCATATACCCGCTTCCTAACCGCTTCGTTGTCTACTGGTTGGTGCCAACCAAACCGGGCGAACGAGCGTGGACACCGGTGATCATATACCTGGAGACGGTTCACGTCTACCCTGAGAGGCCTAGTTTTGCAGCCGTAAAGTGATACGGCCCTCACGGTCGCCCTGTAGACGCGACACTTACACCTGAGAAAGATAACCTTATGTCTCCAGGAGTGCCCGTTTTTGGTAAATACCACCTTAACTTTAGAGATAGGCAATTTTTTTCATTACCTACTCCTCTGCCGTCATCGATACAACTTCTCAAGTACAAAAACCGGTCAGTAACCTCCATAGCTTCGTTATGTAGTATTAAATCCCCGTAATCACAGCAGTCTTGCAGAAGCACGTTGCACTTCGAGACTGAACAGTGCAGTCCAAAACGTCCAATATGACATGAATTATGTTTCAATCACTCACAACCCTTATATGTACCAAGTGTCACCAAAGTTATTTAGGGTAAGACTTACTAAGTGAAAGATATATCAAACAACCAAAGTTGGAGTGTACGAACGACAATGGTGAAAGTCAAAGCATATTCACTGCTAAGTAACTTGGCAGATGCATTAAGCGGGAAAAGATTTGAGTGCAAATGTGTTAGTTTCGGTCATAGCTGTCAAATCAATACAGTAATACGTTTTGCACCCCCAAGAGGGGATTTTTCAGCTTTTCACATACTGATATCCTTAACAAATGGATGACAACTAACTGTTTGCTTCAGTCCAACTCTAGTTTTAATGATCATCAACTTCGTGGAAAAGATAGCTAACGGTCACAATCCGTATCAGCTGCGAAAACAATCCATTGATTCAATTTCGAGTTTACGGCTCGACTATCTGGTGACTATCAGGCCTATAATTGACATATCTTGGTGTAACAATTTAGTATACATTCGGTTTTTAGTATCGGTGTCCGCTGAGGATTCGTAGTAATCACTAGTTACAGTTGGTTTTGACTTTGCGAGCATTGTTTTCCCCATTGACCTGTCGTGTGGACTTTTTCCGTGGCCTTACGCTACTAACGAATGTAAAGGTCTTCACTGTTCAGGCTAACATTGAACCCGGCAACTGAAACACACCCTAATAAGCCTGGTCGGCTACACACACTATCGTGGAATACCCAGTGCTCAAATATGAAAAAGATGTTATCGTGGTCAGTCATAATTACTATTGGATATTTCAAATAAAACGACTGAATTTTGTTTTTTTCACTGGCATACCACAGATTGACAAATGGGATCTGAAAGTGAGTCCCTGATTCAACAGTTTGATCCGTTGGACAAAAAAAGTAGCGTCTTCTTTAGGATTCCACCCGCAGCCTCTGACTCAATAGCTTGTCCTGCGGGACAACAAGATCTAGGGTTTTCTTGGGGGACCCTACACGGAGCCAGTCACTCAATGGTCTGAGGCACTTGACAGTGAGATCTAGTCAAGGCCAGATACGCGGTGGATAAAACATCGACGACCCATCTCGATTACCGCTACGCGCAGTGAAAGTATTGTAGACTACCTTCACCACAATTCTGACCACTCCGACTGTCTTCTCCAGGTACTTAAACCGCAGCTGACGTTCAGGAAGCATATCGGCAGGCTCATCCATGCATCAGTTGCTTTGCTTCGCACTTGGTTAGACCCCATGCATCGTCGATCAGATTCAACACCAGTTCAACACTCGTTCCGTGACAGAATCCATTATGTAAACATTGCTGTCTTAGTTGCCAGCAACAATTGCGTACTTACTTACTAGTCGGTCGAAATTTTTAGAAAATAATTAGATACTTGTCATGTCATTTAGTGAAGAACCGAATAACGGATATTGCTTACCCTCAGGCATAAACGATCCATCAATGACAAGACAGACAATACTGCGATAGATTTTGGCAGGTTAAAGGAAATATGTGATTGTACAACAAACGCAGCTGTCCCGATGAGAAGCCGAGAGCTAATTTAACATAATTAGGTCGCGGATTTTGTGGGTTTCATATTACCTTGAATTTTGTGCACGTATACCAAATCATTACATTTGGCCGTTTTGGCTGTGATAATTGGTGGCCGTTTTATAGTTAATCAACAATTTGCACGCGTTTCATTTTGCCAATATCGATCGAAAAACAAGTGATATATTTTTTAAACTGTAGGTTTGAACATGTATGATCCTTACTGTGTAACATTGTGCAATCAATACTATACAAAAACATTGAAGTTAAAGCTGCCTTTTGTCTGTTGTATGGCACAAGGATTCGTCTGAGACAATAGTATCCACAGTAAATGTCAGATTATTAAACGAATTGGCTAAAACCGTTCTGCGTTGATTCCAGTAATAGTGAAATACAGTAATTGACTTAGCTAAAGCCCAGAGCTTGCTTCGATGTAGTAGTAATAAGACCTTTAATTTGAACAAGTCAGATATTTACCCATCGGGCGTAATTGTGAATTTTAGTATAATTGATGTTACAGAACCACGGTACTGGAAAACAGACCTAGTGGCAACCACCACATCCACTACAGTCCAACTGAAAGTCAGGTTTGTTATAAGTTCTGCGTTGTTTATTTTTGAGTCGTTCAGATGGCCGCAACTGCGGTGCTTTGCCCTTAGTAGCCTTTTCAACCAAGGGAATTGAATCTGGAATAGAAAAAGAACAGCTGAGCTGGTGATAAGCGTAACAGGGGTAGAAATAGGTACGTTATAAACAAGTTAATTGAAATGTTTACAGTGAAAAAAGTCTATCACCTCAGTATGCGGCACATTCAAGTACCCAGGTTATTGAGCACAAGTCCTCGAGATGATCGAAGGTCGCTGTCAACACGATACACAATATTGGTTGGTTCCAGACTAAACATGTTGGTTCGGAGAACACGATTCTTGAATAGTTTTGCTGTTTTACCGTCACAATGTCGGTAATGAATCAGAAAGTTATCTAAACCATTCTCCGGTTCTTCGAAGTTAGATGGACTGACAGATTTGAACGCACTTTTCGGAATACGTGCAGAATTGTCAGCAGCACCGTTGGTTTGAGGATGTCTCCGTGCACCGAGCAAATGTAAACAGCCAACGTTTCTTAGCCAGTCTTCAAACTTATACCCAGTGACGTGAGTGTAATTGTCAGTGACCAAAACAAACGGTACCACTTCCCGATTGAACGTTTATCAGACTGCAATCAGGGTGAAATTCGCAGTTGCTGATGACGTGAAATAAACTTCCGGCCAACATGAATATACACCAAGAATAATCAAAGTATAGTATTTATCCAAGAATGGATCACAGTAATCAACATGTATTAGTTGTCAGGCCTCGAAGCTCGTTGAGCAGTGTGTCCATTTTGATGGTCGTGACTGTGTTTTCTATAAACATTGAGCATAAGTTGTAGAAATATTAAATAGATCGGCATTCACTTCTGGCTACCAACAAGACAAACAAGCCAATGATTTCATCTTTCCAATTCCAAAGTGATCGTAATATGTGAGGAATTACAATTCTATCACCAGAGCAGAATAATACATTCAGAGTGACACAAAGTCCACCTCGATGTTTGTAGAATTCAAGAAATCTTCGCCGGACAACCATTATGTACTGAGGTCAAGATTGCGTGAAAGTACTTTAGGGTACCATCATCCAAATTAGAAAAAAAACTGGAAATTGCTGAGTCAGTAAACGGTTTGCGTTATCAACTTCTCCAAAGTCAGCATACCGAGATGAATAGTCAGCATAGGGAATGAATTTTTCATCGCGATAGTGAGTATCATATGAGTTCTCAGTCAAACCAACACTCTATTGCTATACTGTTGCTGTGGACGACTTAGCAAAGGATTTATTGAGATTATAATTGTATTAAAGGGCTTCATATTGAAAAGAGCATCAAGCAAGCATTCGGAAAATCTGATTATCGCTCATTAAACCACAAGTGTTTCCTTGCGTGTTTGCGCATATCCATGTCCTGCTGAACTGATGCATCAAGAAATGCAAACACAGCTACAACACCAGTTGGTGACGCATCAGTAACCAGTGTTGATGGTAAGTGAGTGGAAAATGTACACAATACTGTACCAGAAGATAGAAAATTCAATGGACCCCGGACAGTTTGCTCACGTAGGTCAGTAGAAACTAAACCGTTCTGAGAAAGAAGATCGACTACATGTTTTGATATATCAGCGACACTAGGAATAAATCGAAAACAATTTTGAAGAGAACCCATTAGAGAACGAAATTCATCAAGTTCAAGATAAAAGTGAAAAACGACCAGAATCAGAGCCAGAACCATTTTCATAAACCATGTATCCGAAGCATGGGAACTTATGTGTATCGCAAACGGATTTGAAAGAGCCAACCGCAACGTTTTAAGAACAAAAGCATTCAAATAGAGCATACAATCGTTTATCATGAATAGGTGTTGTTGGTTCACGTGCAATACTACCGTCTTGATAAATGGAAATAGCTTCTGGGTCTGCAGTAATGATGTCCATAACATCTTGAAATATAGCAGACAATACATTCAGACTAGAGGGGAGAGAATTACAATGAAATAGCTCATAAGAAGTATTAGTGGTTGATAGGGTACAGGAAGTCTCATCAAATGTAGTCTGCAGAAAAGCGTCTTTTAACTCAAGCTCTGAAAAATATTCCGAAACATAGAAATGATGTTAATGTCCTCTAGTTCGGCAGTGACACAACTCCCGTGCGAAAGGAATTTGTTGAGCGTCACTCAAGAATCACCGCAAAGTCGAGACGTTTTACCGTCACGTTTAAGACGATTCACATTGGGTCTAGCCCGATCAACTACTTTTCTGACGGGTTCACATAATCCAACATGGGTCAGTTTTGGGTTCGGGCAAAATTGGTTAAATACGTATACTGCCAGAGGCTTTTGAATGCCGAACTAGTAAGTTACAAATTTTCGATTTACGCGCATCAGAAGACAATGAAAGAGAACTATTCAAATTTTCCTACCTTATAAATCAACCATTCATTAGCCAAGATTAGTAACCAAGATGTAGCAGTTGTTAAGCTTAAACTGTGAATCAGAAAGTGTGTGTTGACAGAAACCACGAACTGTTACAGAAAGTCCAGTAGTACCTCTAACGAAAGTTTTAGAAAGAGGGATGAATGACTTAACGTTGCCAGCGCCCACAATGAAGTATTTAATAACTAGATAGACTCTTCTGATGTGACCGGTAAAAATAACGAAAACAACAAATGTAATAGAGTAAGAATCGAAACTCAACTTTCTATCGTCAAAATTGGATTGCATGAAAGAAGCTTCTGACAAGCCAATTTAATGTCTCCAGTTTTAACATGTTTTTAACATTCAGCGTCTCGTACTCGACAAGTTATTCGGGAACGTTTGCTACCACACGATTTGCAGCCATTCCACAGTTGAATTGGATTGGAATCAGATGCATGTTGATTATTGTAAACTGCATTGAGAATGCTTTTGTTTTTCAAACCGTCGCCTTTGTTGACCTTCTGGCCTTCTCACATTATTGTTGTATAAAATGCTCCGTTCCACTTTCACATCAGCTTTGAAATCCGAGCACCATTTACTTAATGTTCCAGCTGACTGGAAATATGGAAATCATAGATACTTATTCCAGCGATCAATCGGTCACGAATTTGAGTTTTGCAACTGGTCTTCAAAATTACACCGAGCGGCTTGCATCTGAATTTTGAGAATGAAATGTCCCATATCCTGATTTTCTTTTCCCAAGAATGTATGGAATTTAGCTCGTTCAGCTTCTTTAAGTCTTACAGGTCGAGTCTGTGAGAGCGATAATTTTTTGGAGGATCCGTAGGAAAGAGTGAGGTGTGAACCAGAGAAGGGCAAGTTTTTCCTCAAGCTGTACACATCCTGACCGATTACGGTAAGGAAGCGAGCGAACTCCCTTTCCGCCTTGAACTCTTTGCCACTGGCACACTATATTTTGCAGTGTGAGAATTCAGATTTTCAAGCAAACAGGAATCCATCGTAAGAAGCTGTAGAAGTCCCCGACGCCAACTGTGATACTGGCTTGTAACAATTGACTTAGTTCAAGCCTAGAGCTAATTTGGACGCGGTGATGGTGATATCTTGGACTGAGCAATTCAGATATTCAGTTCTCAAGTGTAATTGCACATCTTAGTATCACTGATAAAACACTGATAAAACAACATTGTGGTAATCACCGCACATTCACAGTAGCTTAAATGGTTCTGGCATCCACTTTCTGGAAGTGCGTCAGCCTAACGTAACTTGTATGGGAGAGAGGTAGGTTGCCCCAACATCCGCTGAACCGACCATTGATTGATCATCATTTGCTAGAATAACTCGCATGCTATAACTCAAGGACTTCCGCGATTAACGGAGGCAACGTTTCTGTTAAGTTATCTCTTGGTAACCCGTCTGTTAATGGTTCATCAATCGTTTTTCTGTATGGAACCTGTCTCCGAGAACCCATTCTTCATTCTTTGCATCAGCGTCATCCGAGGATTACTTTTCTCTGGGTGTCACCATCCATCCATGTTTTTCTTTTGCTAAGTTTCAATGGATTCATTAGAATCAAATCAGTCTTATCTCTATCTTCCGGTTGCATTGTACAATAATTCGAACCAATCAATTTCCAGCTGATTATTATTAGGTGTGTACGATAGCAGTATTGTTTTGATAACTAATAAGATGATCATCGTGAGATAACATGTTTGCTCACTGATCCAAATGAGTTAGGGTAAAAGTGTAGTATGCCTTCTGTCTTCTTCCAGTTGGCCTCATCAGGAATACACAAACAATAAGCATCGATGCATCACATGTTGTTTAAGGATCGGAACTTTCAGCTCGGCGAGAACGAGCCAGAGATTCTCGACATCCGACTGAACAATTAATAGTAAACAGTAAATAGCGAATGTGTATGGTTATAACTGTGATTTGTAATTCTACTAACACACACTGTCAGTGCTGCTAACTCTGGTGTGATAAAATGTTTCCGCTTTCCTTTGAACGGTAACTTGAAAGCGGCGAGCCAACTTATGTGGATTAACTGAGGAACAACTACCACATTAGATACAATTTGCACATCATATTTTCAAATCTGTATTGTATTGATGAACGTGGCATAAAGTGTACAAGAAAGTCTGGTAAATTACGACCACACTGATGGTCAGAATTCGCTTACTGAAAAATACCGCAACAAATAGATTAATAGGAGGGATGTGCTCAAAAAGATTAAACCAACTTTAACTGGTGGTTGAACCATAAACACGAAAATGAATCAAGTGACTTTTCGCAAATAATACGGATTGTGATCGTTGTCTACGTGTTGCACAAGGTTGATGATTATTATGATTATTTTGAGATTGAAACATACTCACTTAATTATCATCCACGTATTGAAAATATGAGTATGCAAATTACTGAAAGGTCAACTCTTGGACGGCACGAAGTGTATTATTGACTCGCTCTCACAAAATGATGGACAACGTAACCTGAATTTGTTCTGAACACGGCTTGTTCTCCGGTTCGCGTAAACCGATGCCGAACTGTTCCATATTTGGTTAACAGTGGAATAAAAGAATGAAGATCACTTATCCGATCAAAGGAAAAATGATGACTTGAAAAATAAGCGGCCTTCACCATTATGTACATGGATGATCGGAAGCGGAGAGTAAACAACAATGAATTTCTTTGTTCCGGCTGAGCGAGTGAATGTGCAACGTGTGAGGTTGACCATGATATGGAGCGGAGTTTTATATCACTCAGGACAGTGGCTATCTGCTCATGTATGAGGCGTGTAGTGTGGTTGGCAAAAACTTCACATGACAGGTAGAACAATGCAGGAGAGGAAGAGGATAATTATAACTGGTGGTTAGTTCAATTCTTCAGCAGATACCTCTCAAAAATATTGCTGAAATGAAACGGACGGATGATGCGCACACAATATTAAGTTTCCACTGTGACTTATTCGGATGGCTTATTACAAGCTGCCGGTTGACATTTTTATATTTAAACAGCCACTACTAATGTACACTATTATCTAGATCAGAAATAGACTTACAATGCAACTGCTTGTGACTAGTCTGTCCTCATTCGAACTTTTCTTTTAACACAGCAGCCAGGAGCTCACTAGGCCACTCATATAAAGAGGTTCGTCCTTCCTGAGTCACGCCTAGATCACCCCAAGCCAAAAAGGGATTGCAACCATCTGCTGCTTACCCAGGCCTGAAGATCGCGACTGATCTAGTATTCAATGTTTAAACTCTGTCTTTAGCTGTCACGGCAACCGGCAGACTGTTACTTGGGGGGGGGTACCGCCCTAGCATCTGAAACGATCTGCAAAACTTATCCGGCATATCGGATGACGAAGACCGAGGCATACGTCAAACTGAGTGGATCTCTCATGTACCCATAGACGGACGACCGATTTGCCGGAGGTGTTGCCTCTGAGTGCTATACATTGAACGATCACGCACACTCGCATAACGCCCAAAACGTACGTGTTAGCGCGTGCTCCATCAGTCTGACAGCTGAGTACTGGCGCCTTCTATTTACTCCCTACACCTGGTGAATCTGCTTCCTTCTACTCCGTAGAACCTAGCCATTCCCTGTATCCGTCAACGTGCCCACGTGCACACTGGTCAAGCGACCATGTTTACTGGTGAAAACCCCTTGGAACTTCTTAAACTAACGTCAAGATATCTCAGACTGGAAAAAGTTTAGTGACATAAGGGTGTCTCTCAGCGTAGCAAATACCCTACTAACAAGCTCACTGGAAGCTTTCAAATCTGTGCTTGCGTAATTTTGAATTCGATTGGTCATCCACTGTCTGATGACACTAATTTAGTCTACTTCAGGTGCAAAACTATGCTTAGGTGAAATTGTAATACTCCGGTATATTTGATTACATCAGTGACTCGCAGGAAAAAACTCCCGATAAGAAACACTCGCTCAAACCACGTTTACAAGGATCGAAGTGTTTTTGTATTTAGTACCTCATCTGGATTGAAGGCTTCACACATTACAAACTTACGGAGGCCGAAGTGGACCCATACTTTTCGAAATGGAGTTGTACGACGCTCATATATACACAGAAAGATCTCATCTTTCCTTGCTAACAGCAGAGTGATTTACCAGGTTACATAACATTATTCGTCAGCACCTTCCGCAAACCACTTTTATAAGATAAGGTCCGGTAAAAGTCCGGCTAGAGAGCCCACGAACATCAAGTCACTGAAGAAAACTAAGTACTGTCCACCGAAACAAAAAATGTTTGATCGAAACCTCTTGCTCCTAGTCGCTTACTTTCCTCGGCGTTGTTCGTAGGCTTACCGATGCATCCCGCAACTGCCTAAAGCTATGAACTTAAAAGTCGGAAAAGAAATTTCGCTTAAGCATACTCACAAGTGAAGCACCTTTATTCAGGTTGAAAATGTCTTTCATTCTGTTCTTGTTCAATTGGAATGTGATAAACTTAGTTTAGCAGCTGGCAACCAGTAGCTAACGATTTGGTTTAATTCATTGTCAACAAAAGCTTCATGTCCACTCACCTCATTGGTGCTAAAACTAACTGTTAGGCAACCATGTGTGTCAGTAGTGTAGAATGAACGAACTCTATCGGCTATGCAGTGACATTTTTCGCAAGACATTTATGTGTGAACACATGCAATAAAAGGTAGTTTACAATGGCTGTCTACCCTGGCATGCAGTACCGTTGTCTGGGGATGGGGGGCTACCGTCCCACAAGGACAGCTGTACACCAGTTGTATCAGTTTCAGTTGACTGACAAACACAACACAATCGAGTATGCCTATGACCAGCCGAAGTTAAGCTTAACACAGTCAGTCAGACTGCATTCATCTACACCTATATGAATATTACATTACAGGTACTGACTCGATTCGGTTTGCTATTTTATCTACTTGCTCTATTCCGGCGATGGTGGCGGCTCAGTGGGGGCACTTTGTCGGAAAGCGTTTGCATTTTTTGAGAAGAAATAACCATATTCACCCAAGGTATAGATGTGTTTAAGGTTTCGAGCAGTCCATCTGGCTTCCGAATCCGGCATTCATGGTGCAGTTGTGTTCACATCTAAATGACCTAAAGGTGCCGTCTTGAGACGGAGTTGTAACATACAGTCAGAAGTTGTATTCAAGGGTGTATTATGCAACAGGTGGTAATAACTTACATATAGTCGTTTTCATTGATTGATTAACTGTTTATTGATATGGGAGCTTTGGGCTTTACCTCGACATAACGACCAATAAACATTCGATTCATGTGCGTTTACCGGTTTCGATTGCGTCTTACAGTTGACAACTTAATCATATGGAAACACTTTAACAATCAAGACTAAGCTAACACTGTTGAAATGCGCGCTGATGAGGTCAAATTACACTCACTTACCTAAACTCCGGGAGACCAAACTAACAGATTCCAAAATATGCGGAACTTTGTGGATAAGTGTTTCCATTATTCCGTCCACTTGTGTTTTTACTGTCGCTGTGTTTGACACTTCGTTTGGTGATACTGTGTTATGATGAAATACAGTGCAACGATCTGTTCAAATTAAGCACTCACGTGAACGAAAAGTCATCTCAGAATTGTGGTAGAATATCTTTTCTTGAATCCTTGCTTTATACAACTTATTGGCTTACTCATTAAAACAACATCACTGTTTGACTGTGCTACGAAACTCTCTCAGAAACACAGTACACAAATGCACGTGATGGACAACTGGCGGTTACATAATTGTCACAAGTTGTGAACGGGAATTATTCATTACCGTATTCCCTCTAGAGAGTTTACAGCCTTCCAGTTGCCGAGAAATTATTACGCATGAGTGCAAGTTAATGTTGACTGTTCTTCTCACAAAGTGAAACTGTCATACTCACCTGGTGGTAATCAAATCAACCCACGTTCCATGACACTGAAGTACCTTTCTAGTGAAAAGAATTACAACAGCACAGAGAAGACGCTTTTGCGCTCCATGAAACATGTTTCTTGATGGGCAGGTGGAGCGTCGAATAAATGTTTAGTCTCTTCCTGTGAATTTTGACAGCATTTTTGATTGATACATTTTCGTAATATGCACGCCTTTCACACAGTGGTAACATGACGATTACTTAACGGTAAACCTGTTAGTTTTTGTATGGAGCTTGCCGTTTTTACATCAGTAAAATAGTCTGTCTGGAGGGGACAATGCCGCCTGTTTCCATCATTCGCAAGATCAGGTACGACTGTCTGTCTGCCGTTGAAATAAATTCCTTCAGGTGTTCAATAGAATTCTATTCAGATGAAAACGAAACCAAACATTTTATGAGTAGCTAGCATATGACCCTGATAACTTGGAGTTCCGTCTAGAAATGGTTTTTCAAACGAAGAGGTAGAGTTTTTGATTAAAACCGGTAAAAAATCTGAAACGCCACATAGAATCAAGATGTGATCCACATATCAGGATTGTTTGAAAAAGAAATACCCATACTGAGCTTTCAGAGGCTTAGTTACTATTTACATTACTTTGTGAGCAGTCTCAGTAACACAGCTGGAAATGATGCAAACAGATTGTATTGCAATTAAAGTTTACCCAAAAACAATGCGCTTACTGCAGTCAGTCGAACAACACAATACAGCTCTGAAGTGCATGCTGTGTCGACGAAGTGTTGGGTGGAATATTTCAGATGCCAACATAGTGAAAAACTGAAAGGAAACACCATTTACTTCACTGCGGACGGTAGAGCGGTTTTTGTTCAGTGATTCTCAAGGAGTAGGTGAAATATATACACTCGCATGAACTGACCTGCTGATCTGTTAGCCCGGACCGCACAGTCGTATGGAATTTGTGACGTGGGCCAATGTTCGAAATGAAGTTGGTTATTGGTGTCGGTGAAGGGTAGATTCACGGTCAAAATCAATCGCGTTTGAACTGAGAAAGTAGAGCGTGAGTGGAAGCGCCAGCGATGAGAAGCAAGTTAAGGTACATCATTGAGCACACCATCGAAGTAAAGACCCGATGAACAAATACGGTGCCTACACCAAAGGGCTTGCATCCTCACAGAGTCCGGTGAGTAAATGTGCAAAGCACACAGCTGAAACCGCAACCAAATCAGCTGACTGCGCAGGGTGGGGTTGCACATGCATTTCCAGAAAGGTAGCTCGACCACGTCCTCCCAGGGTTTTGGCCTTCACTGTCCATGAACCATAACATCTGGCTGTTCACACAAATCTCTGTAACCGCTTCAGCACTTGAACGATAACGCTGAACAGAGTGAGAATCAGCATGGATTGTTGAATGAAAATGAACAACGTAAAATTACGATACTTCCCTAACAGATTGTGCCATTACAACGGTTTTCTCACCAAACGACGGATAGTAAAAAGCTGAATTCATGAACGAAACATATTCAAAAATTGCTAAAAAAAACCGAACAAAATCTGACGATTTTTCCATAGTATTTGAAGTACGTCATGCTGTGTTTGTAGGTTTATCGCGTCATTTGTGCACTCTGACGTGACATATGGTAGCCATACTGTGAAAACAATAAGCGTCGCTCGGTACCTCTCAGTTTTATGGCCTCGTTATCGAGTCGTGTCATTTCACGTCCTGTCAACCTGTCTTATTTGGTCATTCTACCAGTGCCATGATAAAGACAACATGTAACATTGCCGATGTCGATGTGGACAGCGCGTTCAAAATGCTTGTCCATATTGAGATGCTTTGTACTCTGGAAACCTACCTCGTCCTGAAGAACGATGCGCCCAAGATACGGTGTCCGGTCATTTTGATTCGACCCAGAATATTCGCATCATACGAGTTTTGGTTAAATGAGTACGAACTAGTATAACATGCTGATTCATGTGAGTACTGGTGGAACTGGACAAGGCGGGATAAGAGGCGTAAGCATTCCTTACAAGTATCGTGCTTGTTCGCAAACTGAGTTCTCTAGCAGTGTACTGACTGTGATGCTTCTGATGGTGGTTTGCCGACGATACTTTCATTTCACTAGAGGCACGTCGGACTTATGAGTTCTGGGGTGATTAATTCGATCCCTGTGTGTATTTGCCTGTCTATCTGAATCTACTCATGTTGAGTTATTTTGGATCACACTCTTGTCAGTTCAGTTTAGTTTGCGGGACAGCAGCCGCGCAGAACGTTGGTCCAACGGCCCACTCGCCCACGTACTTAAGAATGGCGCTGCCACCCGTAAAAGAACAATATAGTATGTATTTCTCCTGAGTCACGTGTTCTCTCAACCGTTATTATTGCGTGGAAGGCTTAATGTTAGTTTCACCCCAATAGGAACACAACAGTAACCTCCAGCCATTGGTCAAATAATGCTCAATGTATTGACTGTGACCAGGTTTACTTGGTGACAGGTACATATACTTACCCAGTTTATCTAGTTAATTCCACCATTAGTGAATGCAGAATTTTTATTCTATAGCACTGCATTGACAACATGCTGAGGAACATACTCGACATTCTCTTTCTCTACATATGCGGGCTATCAAACAGAGCAGTATGCCATCGTTGAGGTGACGTTTGATCTTTTCTTGCATACACCAAAATCGATAATCACCATTCATGCTGTAACCCAATGCCGTGTGGTGAACAACAGCTTCATTTTCTCTGTATTTTTTGACGGATGTTTCATTATTCCATTACCGGCTGTACTAAATTACATTACAAATACCCATTTAGTTACTTCATTTTACCTAGAAAAATGCATGTCTCCAACAATCTACCTTTGAGGTAACTCTAAACTGAACGCACTTATACCTAATTCAGACTTAACGTTATTCATTGAATTCACCCACATTGGATTTATCTTTACCAGAGCTAGCCATGTGTTTTTATCATGAAGTGCGTTTCATATGACAATTCGATTGTCGCTGTGATAGTAATGAACTATGTTCAAACCAGTTCTATGGTCATTGATTTTTGCACAGTTTGCACAACCGATAAAAAGAATGACACTTTAAACCGTTTGCCTAGTATTATCTGTCAGTATTCCTAACCACAGTTTTTCATCAAGACAACATATGTTATAGTGTTCTTTGGTTGAGTTGGCTATTGCTTTTCACCGAATTGACCTTGACATGGTTTTGCATTATCCCATTGAGTTTCACGTTCACGAGTGGTGACCAAACCAACGTACAAATAGTTATACCTAATATTTTTCATCACAAACTCAAATATCTGAGAAAAATAAACAGGAATTCAGAAGAGTTTTCATTGTGTGAACTTGAGAGCGATCAGTAGATAGAATATCTCCATAGCTAAGTGTCAACCATGAACTTCTGCCCCTTATAAAGTGTATATGTCAAAATACAATGTGTAAATGATCGTGAAACAATCTAGAAAACCTAATCAAATTAGAAGAGTAAATGAGGATTGATTCCGATCCGGAACTAACGCTTGTAAACTTGCTCAGCTGTATCAGGACGTTAGTGATTGGTTTACGGTGAGTGTTCGTCTACTTATAAAATGTCATTTACTGTCCACGACAAAAGTGAGATTAATTATATAAATTATTGACAGAATTAGTGTTCAAAGAATTTTAAAAAGTTATCTAATTAACAAGAAAATGCCGGAACTATTGGTTCCGATTATGAGATTTGTACACTTTCAAATGATACTAAGCAAAAATGTATTCATTTTCGTACACATTATACAATGGATATTAGCGACTGATCGCGTGCGCAAAGATATAAAAAATAAAATGAGCAGAATTGAAGATTTTGCTAGTTAATTCATGCAGATGGTTAGTCCGTAAGCTTGTCTTTTGAAAGCGAACTGTATGAACTTTCTAAATTAATCACTTATATCATAAGTTTAGCAAAACTACAGAAAACAAAGCTTACAAATATATGGTGCTCAAAATATGAAGCTTCGTGATTTTTGGAACAGAAACTACAAAACTCTTGGGTTTCTGTACTTTAATTCAGCTATTATTTTGTTTGCTTTTGGTTTAAGGTTCACTAGGAAGAGATTAAACTATCCAACACATCTCTACAGATCATTGTGCATTATTTCAATAGTTTGTTTGTGCAACTTCTAGCACGTCCGCTATGTTACCATCAACCTTATCTACTCACATACATCAAAATACGTTCTTAGAACGTAAGCTGTATGCAAAATGCGATAAAAAAGAAAAAGGCTGAGAGCTCGATTTCCTAAAACTCACACTCAACAATATGAGTCTAATGTTTTGAAAAACTGGCTTGATAACTTTATATCCTATAAAGTTGTCGAGCTATTTTTCAAAACATTAGACCTGTATTGTTGGGTGTGAGTTTTAGAAAATCGAGCTTTCGATCTTTTTGTCTATTTTTAGCATTTTCTTGCACACTTGTGAGTCTGAAAAATCTAAAATAAATGTTGGAGTAAATTTATTCATCAAATTCTGCTCAATTTCGAAATCTTGTCACGAGCGACAATAAGAATTCCAATAGAAAATGTTTGTGATTGTGAATCTCTAAAAAACAGTCTTACTTATAAAGTTAGTGTACCATTCGGTTGCCCTTGGTTTCCTTCCTACAGAAGTCCCAGAAATCCACGTTTTTTCTATAATATCTAACTACAGAGTTAAAGCTCAAACTTACAGATAATTTGCATATAATCATACAAAATAGAATATTTTAAAAATCTCATGATTGAATCCCATTCTCCAAATGTCCAGTAGAGTAACTTTTGCGTTATATATCATATGTGAGAGCAAAACTTAACGCAAATTAAACTCATCTAAGGGCTACTTTACTGTGACCTTATGCCTTCCACAGGCGCGCAAGAATGATTGTTTTTTAGATGTTTAACACTCAGAACAAAAAAATACAAAATGTATCGAGAAATTTAAAGTATGTTTCCGTTATGCGGACAGACAAAGTGCATCTACATCACTTGCCAACACCACTTTTCAAAATGGATCAAGTACGTAGAAAATTATTCCGTAAAATTATTACCACTGGGTTCCTTTTAATAACTTTATCAGGAACAAAAAATTGTCACATTCTGCCGTTTACTAACAGGTCGTTAACTTTTATCAGTCGAAAGTGCAGAACATAAAGTTTCTTTACGAAAGTCATAGGGAAACAGTTTGGGGATGGACATAAATAAAACACAAGTATTACGTCGTCAACACCACTGAAGTTTGATGATCGCCGATTGTTGAGTTCTGATCAATATACTTTCGCTAAAAGTTATTAGCCTGGGGTTTCGACCGTATGCCAATATTTTTTGAATGAGCTAATCAGTGCGGTTTCATGACATGTCTAACAGTCAACGAAATGGAATTTCATTTACCGGATTCACCGACTTGAGATTGTTGTGCCATCGGTTGTTTCAGCTAATTGGAGAAATGTCCCTGTACGCACTGAGATAGCTGTCGAGTTCTTTTGACGATGTAGACTTTAATGCAATTGCAAACTAACTAGTAAACAACATAAGGGACAAAACAGTAGGAATAACAGGGCCTGTAATTAAACAGATCCGATCTTTTGGTGAGTTAAGCCTAGCAGATCTGATCCTCCCACCATTTGTCAAATGACCTACCTGAATTAAAAAAATGGAAGAGTATATGTTTTGGCCGTTTGAACTGGCTCACTGCATCTGTTCATCACATTGTGAGCTTCCATGAATGTTTCAGGATACCCATTTGCCAATAGCGTTTCATTCAATGGCTACTGTTTTGCTTGCAGTCCATCTAGAATAAGAAAACGCTTGTCTCTGTGAAACAGGGTTGTGACCGCACTACGCTTGTATGCTGCAGGAGCAAAACCAGAGAACAAATACGAACGTCAACACCATGCTGTCCTATCCTCAAAACTAGCGATGAGTACGTTTAGAAAAACTAAACAGTCATCTCATTCGACTTCTTGCGATAAAGATGTGTTCAGTCAAATAAAATTAACATGAATAAATGCGAATTAAAACGAGTGATTTTGGCAAGAAGGAAAATACTGTAACATATTTTTTGCTTATTACAGGTTGTTAAATATTATACGGGGCATGTTTCTAAGATTTCTGACAACCTTTGATCCGATGGACTATCCATGGCCACTCCGTCTATCTGTTTGTTAGAAAGTGCTCCGGAACTAAATCTGATGTTTTTTATGCACGATAAAATGAAATTCTTGAAGTATCGAAATGTAACATCTATATCGTAATTCTGGCTGTAGGTAAATCATAAAGAATCAACTGTCTTACTAACGAATACCAACGTTTATCCAACACAAAGTTTGAACTCGCCGACAAATTCTATTGCCCATACTAATTCACAGGTATCGTTTAGGCAACGGAGACAATCTTTTGCAAATTCAATCTAAGATGTCCACTGGATATTGAGCACCAGTATGATCAGCTGAATTGTTTATGCTCAAAACTGGTTATAAAAGTACTCTGTCATAATGTATTTTTGATGCATCCTCATTTGCGGTGTTTGCCTTCTTTCTAACACACAAATGTTGCAGCGAATCTGGATCAGTAACGGTTTAGGAAATATCTCAACCGCCTCTCATGAATAATTAAATAACCCCAACTAATAAAATTTGCCTGTTTATTTCATATCCGAATTAAAGATTCATTTTGAGAATATTGTGGTCAATCACCGAAAGATTATCTACTGATAAAACACAGATATCCTGAATATCAGCACAGACTTTAGAGCATAACATTTGCGCAAGCTAACGATATTAGTATAAATGATAAAAAGGCTGATTGACTAGGTTATAATCCAGAGCTATAATCATGATTCGAACAATTCAGGACTGTGGCAGCGTTGCCTGTACATATCTACCTAGGGATAACGATCTCAACCTCAAACTTATCTTACAATTTCGGGGCCTTTTCCTCCTACGTGAAAAAAACGTTTTTTTCTCGACAACGAGAGAAATTGTAAGGAAAAACTGCCCCGGATTCACAATTCACTCTAGTGAAAGTATAACCATACATTCACCGTTAGACCATGAACGGCTGCTTTTGTAGGAGGACAAGGTTAATCAGCTCATTAGTCTCGTGTCACGTGAGTGCATCAAGTTAAGCGGTAATGACCTTACCTAGTGAAACAGTTGCTTGTTGTCAGAGTCACCGTATAGCCGCAACAGGCTGTGAGTCGAACACAGAAAAACTGACTGATATAGTGTGAGGGCATACACTTTCTCTTTGTGTATGCGCTACTGGCATTACTTAGTTAATTGAATCAAATTTCATTAACGGTTAAACTGAATCACACTGTTGATGCCAGAAATGAGAATTAACGGGCAGTGTTTAAGCTGGCAGATTTGGCAGAAAAGCAAGTTGCAACTTCACATCCACATAGTTTCTATAAACTTGGAAACAGCCCCTTAAAGTTTACAACCTTCCTACACTTTCAAATGTTTGCATGAATCTGTATATACCGAGCTGTCTAGTTTTCTGTTCAGCGGAGTACAATATTTACTGCTGCATCGCAACTTGTACGAATTCTGTCATTTACCTGTTGAACAGGCCGTCTCAGGTTATTTTAATCCGCGTTCATTGTCCTGAAACCAACTGACCATATGAGGAAAAAACTTGCCAGCCTCACGAGTAAAATGGTTCATGTGCGCATGATATAGTTTACTGAGTGAGTGTTACCTGGCTGTCTTTTTCATCATTGTCAGAACAGACTGACAAACATCGTTTTCCATGTGTTGGGTGTTTGGAAAGTTGGAGAATAGGGGAAACGGACGGTGACGTGAACTCACACCGCCCATTGTCACAACATTCTATAGATATGGGAAGTGCGAGCTTTATGAACTGACGGACTCTTTAGCATTCAGCGCTAAACACTGAAAGTACTGGCTCTACAAACGGGAGCTTTTCTCTGGTACCATAAATGCCTGTATTAATGAGGTGTATTTCCATCTAAACTGCATGACGCAGGCTGCATTACGCAACCAAAGTTTGACAACAAATTCTGTTCAAGAGTGAAGCTTCAGGGATTTGAGTTATTTCAAAATTGAACACCACCCACACTTGATCGCAGCATCCGCATTCAGATAAGCCTTTCAGCTAGCCCACATCAAAAGGAAGCAATGGACTTGAGTGTTGCTCTTATTAGTGCATATCCTTGTCCGGATCAGGGTTTGCATTCTAACGCTAGTGCTTGTGAGACTAGCGTGTTAACCACAACGCCAGCAACCACACAATAGGCATGACCGAATAATCCAATCTAAACGCTCATCCACAACTTTGTATGAATAGTGTTCAGCTTGCCGGACAAGGATATGCACTACTGATGAGCTCTAATGAGAGTGAAAATGGAGTCTATTGCTTCCTTTTGAAGTGGACTAGCCCATAGGCTTATCTGAATGCGAAGGTTGCGATCAAATGTGGGTGATGTTCAATCTTGAAATTCTGTTCAGTTAAACTACACGTCTGTTAGGCTTTTTTGTACTGTCTACTTAAACTCAGTTAAACATGATCCAAGCATTCTTCGCCAGCGAAAGTGGTTGGATGTGTGTGCGAGTAGAATCATTTCACATTAAATTTCAATCTTTTCCGTCTGTTTACGAGTTTTTGACTTCGATGAAAAATTGGTGCTAAGTATGATAATCAATCGTTCAGCGAAATTTTAAATGAAGCATCCCTTAAGGTTTTGCCAAAATATTTCGGTGCGATAAACCATTTTGGTCCCAATATTTCATTGCGAATTCTAATGCGAAGTTAGTTAAGAAAATTACTACCATGACGAAATTTCATGAATGTATCTAATCAGTACGCGCATAAGTTTTGAAAGTGCTACTTTGAGAGAGGATATAACGGGATTTACCAGATGGCTTGTGAACAGTAGATTTGAATGAGCAACACTGAAATGAACTATAGTGAGAGACGTAGCTACTGTCGTGGAAGCCTTCTTTCAAGACAGATACACGATTGATCTGCTGTTTTTTAAAAAAAACGGGCTGATTATTTATTAAGATCGTTTTTGGTGACCCGTTGTTCATTCGTGGTCTGTAGCTTCAGTGTTACTTTCCATCTACTTATGAGGTAATCTTTTGAAATGGAATCGTTAGCGAACGATTCAATAGTGACTCTTATAGGTTAGATAATGTCCACCAATGGTTTATCATAACACTATAAATCATGACATATCTCTCTCTCTCTGGTCTTACATAGATCGTCTCTTACAAAACCTATATTCTTGATCTACAGCCATACTAACAATAGATATTTAAGGCTGTCATGTGAAGCAAATCAATCAAGCACGCTGGTCATCTGGATCAACTAGAGAAGCATTATGCAGCGATAGAGCAGCTTGAATTTAAACAGGTGAAAACTTCATTTTTCAAGAAGCATATAATTGCTTTCAACCATACTTAACTAATTGACGTGTTCCATCAAGCAAATGAGTTGTATCTTATTTCAGAGCTGTAATTACAGTGACAAATGAAATGAGTAGTTGTAGATTATTTCTGGTTTTATTTAAGATGGGACAGCTTTGTGTAAAAGAAAATGATGAACAGATTTTGATGGATGAGTTCGAGTTGTTAGAATAAATAGCCATTTTATTCGAATCGCATTATCCATGTTATTCGTCCACGAAGCTTTGGAAATCAATCGCACTCTGTTTGTGAAAGGACTATCAATATAACACAAACACAGTACAGAGCAGAAAACAACCATATATCGCGAGATTTCGACTTACTCTCATCAGTCATTGAAAATATCAGCTTTTTTTTGCAAAATGTTTGTAGCAACGACAGATGGCTATCAAATATTTTTTTATCTACCAACTATGGATAATCCAGTCAGTTCCACTGGTAGAAGATTGATTGTTTCAGTTTATTAGTTGGCAGCAACAACAGCAAAAAGAAAAATGTTCGACTGACAGCCAACCAGAGTTCAGCGGAGAATGGAAGTCACAGTTAACTAATGATTAGATCACTGTTTGACTTCAACTGTACGTTCAGTGGTGCTTCATGTTGTGGTGGAGTTCCCACAGTTCCAGATGGCCGAGACAACTCTAGTAAATCAGAGTAATGATAACCACTATGGTAGATATGATAATTTAAATGTGACTGTAGCGCGAAAACTCCGGGCTTCGACTGGAGTGAAAACGGTGACGGAAGCAGCAAACCCAGACATAGCACTATCCTAACGCTTGAGCTATGAAACCAAAACAGAAATGTTACTTTTGGACTCAATTATTCACACAACCCAATGTCTCTTATGGACTAGACCAAATGATTCATTGGATTGTCTTCTCAGGTTGGATTTTCAAATCCGTTCACGTTACAATCCACTGTCGAGGGTGAAATTGTACCGCTGATAAGTAGGATGACAGAGTTAATAACTTAAAGGAGACCCAATTACGAAAAATGTAGTTGTTGACTGGACTGAAATTCACTAGTTACACCTGTTCGTCTTACTAATCGTCCTCCCTCTCACCGCAGAGCAACACGTTCTGCTAGCTGATTGGTGACTTTCAGGTTGATCAAATCTGCGGTTAATATGTAAGATTCGTTTTGGCCCAGTATGAAGTAACAAAAATTAGTCTGTTCCCACACATTTCATGCTCTGATTTCAAACGTTCGGAAAGGTTACAATAGCTGGCGATAGAGATGACTAGGGTTATATCATTCTACCACTTTAGTTTTTACCAACTCCTGTATCATCATGTTACTCCACAATGTGTTTTAATGACAAACACATACAGTTCAAACCTCGATATTCTACGAATGTCAACATGACCGGTGGAGTTATCCTCATGCATACTTATTTTCCTAGATCTCAAGAAAACTCTTTTTCTATATGTTAATAAAATCTCAAGGAAACCCAATTCGTGTGAAGCATGATATCACTAATGACAATCATTTAATTACTCTCACGTATATTTTTACCGTTTGTTGATGTTTGCTATCCGGTGCTCCTTGTTTTTTTTTGATGATGCTCAATTTCAATTATGCGATCATAACAGTTTTTCCAAATTAATCATATTTTTGTAAACCTTTATACATAGCAAAGCAATTATATGATATATATGAAGGTACTTTACTACGTCAAATCAAATTAGTTCAGCGACGCTGAAGCTAACCTTTGTGCGCGTTTCAAAATTGCCCAGTTTGTAAACTACCTGTTAGCCACCGCAATCAATCGACTGATGTACGTGCGATGAATTTCATCATGTAAACGTGTCATGTTATTCTTCAGACTGTGACAAGGGTAACAAATTGTATAGTTAATTTCGGAATGTATCAGATTTCTCATGAGCTTGTATATTTGAAAAAAGAAGAGGAGGATCGCAGTTTGATTTTTATTCGTTATAAGTTGTTACTATTTTGAAGCCGCCAGTATGATACACACCGTCGCTTTAGCTAAATTATCCAGTTAATTATCATAATGGTTGATCGTGATCGAGTGAACATTGTTTGTAGTATGATAAAAACCAGACAGACAAAAGATTAACACTAGGTAATTTATACTCGAGCAGGTTTCTATGGATGTCTATTGGTGTGTGCTGAAGTGGTGAGACAGCAA
Organism: Paragonimus skrjabini miyazakii; assembly: GCA_014338405.1. Lineage (NCBI taxonomy): Eukaryota > Metazoa > Platyhelminthes > Trematoda > Plagiorchiida > Troglotrematidae > Paragonimus > Paragonimus skrjabini miyazakii. Next base: position 24,779 of record JTDE01002663.1, read on the forward strand.
CATTCTAAAGTACACAATTATACAAAAAAGTCAACGTTTATCATTTGTTCGATTACTACCCCACCCTCGTAAAGGGTTTCTTTTTTAGACGTAGAACAAGACGCTAGTGATCTATAGCAATTTTCGATGTAGGTTGCAACAAATATTTTTGTACAATAGAAAACAGAGCATGAAAAACTGTTGTTCGGCCTACAGGTGAGGCTTCATAATGGAGGTGCTTCCGTTTTCGAGCTGCCCGGTTGTTGAGTCATCTTGTGTCGAACAGAATGTAATATGAGTCGGAATTCCAGGTACGAGGTTGGTGCTCATTTCTGCCAGGGCACGGTGTTACACACCTGCATTTGTGTTACAAACAGTGTTTGCTCTGGTGAACTGAAACGTCTGTAGACATGAACCTGGGGGATGCGCAGAAACGAGCTGACTTTAAGCGCTGTTCAACTAATTGACATAAGTCACCTCATCTGACCGGTTGTTGCGAAGTTGCACATTACACTGTTGATCACTATTATAAATGCTTTTGAAAAACCATTGTCAAGACACATCTGCATACCATAACCACTGCCAACTACTGCGTACTAATGTAAAACTGTCTTGCTCGGTCAAACATCACGCGCACTGGTCATTTTTTATATGATACTTCAACAGAGCTACCTACTTGCACATACTGGTCGGTTGACTAAATGCTAATTGGAATATTGGTCTCAGTCTCATTTTATCTATAATTTGTCATCAGGGCTGTATGAACCATGGTCAACTTCACTATCCCAATCGCGGTGGCGCATCACACGACCGATCTCACATTCATGGTATATCAGCATCCTAAACTGAATGCTGGTTTAAGAAGCGCCACCAGGTCCGTATGGTGGAGATGTTTTACTCGCTTGGGGCAAGATCAACGCGAATGCAATACAAGGAATAAAATGCCTATGTATTTTAAAATTCCGCCAAAACAGACATGCCCATATGATCAACGCTACGCTCTCTTAATGACCACTTTGTGCATCCCAAACCCTCGCAGACACCCCGACGTGAGACCTATTTTTGCGTGACCCTCTCGTACAACTTGGTTTGACAACCCAACAAAGGTGACTGGAGTTTAGAATCCAGGGCGTGAAGAAGATATGCACGACTGGTGGGCGTTGACAGGGGCAAAACTCGAGTCTACTGCTTTTTTCGAAAAGTACTGACTGAAGTACATGTGGGAAGGCAACAGCTATGATTAGCTGTGAGTGTTGTTCAATTTGTGTAAATAGGCAACCATTACGGAAAATGGATGATCACATGCCGGTGTATACATTTTAAATATCTACACTTGGTTCGAACTAATGGATTATATACAAAAGTTTATCGCCTTGTCGAAGCATTGCCGCACATGGTTGGGGAATAAGGTCAGGCTGGCCAGACCCGGGTAATATCTTGGAAATACAACAAAAATATATTTTTTGTTAAAGCTATACGAACGACCGGGATCAGAGGCGTAACGCGCGATCGAAACTAGTAAGCACACATGGATTGAACTTGAAGTAGTAGTTAGTACACAGTTGGTCTGTTCACCTTTCAGACCGTTTCGTCAACGTTGTGCACGAAGATCCTGAAACAGAGAGGACGACTGTATTCACACTATTAGCACATATTGCGTAATATACCTTTGCATACAATTTTTGCCTGCCCTTCTGAGTGTATGTTATAATGTAACGAAGTGGGTCGCATCATGCTGTTCATTTCGTCCACTTATTTCAATGTGTTACGAACATCAAGAAAGTCCTCCGAGTGTGGTTGGCTCCTGCTGTGCACGCGTCACGGTAGTCTGTGTACCCTACACGCGCACTAAAACTCAAGCTGCGTTTCGACTGACCGTATCTTTATCGACCAACTGTGCATTCATCTACGAACGCATAAATGACAGAATATTGTTTGTAATCTCCTTGAGTCAGGTATTCTCCCTACCGCTGATATTGCTTGAATGCGTTATGGTTGATTACGTCCGAATAGAGATACAACAGTATCCTTCTGTTTTCCACCCCAATGACTTTCGGTTCCTAGTACAGCCGTGTCAATAGTTGCAACTTCTTTCACGAACATCACAACTGACTTCTCTTACTTTTCTTTTGGACTTCGTCATTCTGTCGAAAGAAACATCTACTAAGCGGAAAGAATTATTCGATTGGAAATTTACTAGTTCTTATGACCCATAGTTTCAGTGGGTTAACAATGTGCAGAAACGGCTTTATGTAATCTGATCATCCGTGCTGTGGTTTGTGGGTGAGCGAGTTTGGTTTAATCCCAAAAAAATGTGTGCTATTTCAGGATAGTTTTCTTAGGGAACGATTTACCTAATGAAAAATTATTTTGCACCTAGTAGCTGTGTTTTTTTGGCATGAGTATTCCTCTTTAGGGTTCTTCTTTCAGAAAGGACTTGTAAGAAGTTTATCCTGGTTTTGTTAATTGCAGCATTCCACTTATGGCTCGGGAAATAAACTGATTTAGTTAACAACATGATTCCATGGCATAAGCTAACGAAGAGATACCCCATTTCAATCGAGTCAGTCAACAGGTGAAGAAAACCTGAGTTAGCTTTAAGCCATTCACTGATTACCAATCGAAGTCATCAACTATCTATGTCATCTGCACCTCGTTCCTACGTAATGATTAAAGTTAGTGGTGTCGGAATGCTGGTTTTTTTGAAACAGCTGAACCGGTTAGATTCCTTTCAGCTCCAAAATGTGGAAACTGATAAATTAGAGGTGTTTATCAGTTATAAACAAAAAAGATATGTATATGTACACCTTGGACACTTTTTACGTTAACTTCCCAAAGCCATTTTACTAAGAGATGTACACATGGTCATTAGATTGCTGGGCATCACAATGATGAGAGTTTAAATATTAGTCAATTAGTGTCAAACTGACGAAAATTTTACCGATTTGATGTAGAGAAGACTGCATGCAATTTTATCGAAATGGAGGTACACATCTGTTTTATAATTATTTGTATGCAAACAGTGAGTCAGGTGAAACGAGTTTTCCAGACAAACCTAGTGATAAACGTGATAAATACGTTTTACTTTCTTAATTAGGAAATTTTTGAAACTAACTACTTGAATTTGTCACTGTTGCATACGATGTTATTTCACTTGCCGTTCTTCACCAATACAAAAGTGAAGTATTTTCATAAAATTGCGCGACAATATGACTTATTCGCTCAATCATTTTTCTTATGTCCACCTCTATCAAACGCTATACGCGTAACAACAAAGCACCTATCCAACTGTTTACTCACAGACCGTCAAGTCCCAAAGACAGTAGCAACTGTTAATTGAAAGAGTGGCCTACTGCTGTGACACACACAGTGCCACACACAATTAAGAAACTGCGCAATTCTTATCGGCAAAATTGCTACCTGGTGATGTCCCATTTTATGGAATTCGCTGCATCTAATTAACAACAACACTAGTGTGATCTGACAGTTCACATCCAGCTGATACTTTTTCTCTTAGCAATGCCATTTTGTTTCTTATTTGCTGGTCCCATTTACCATCTCCGTCAAAGCATGATAATAATAATGAAACGGTTTTGGATACATCATGTTTCAGGGTTATAAGACTTTTGGTCATGTTTGGATCATTTAACTTGACAGAAGACTAATAACTGTACGTACATGTTAGTGCAAGTTAGAAACAATTCGAAGCATGGTTTTTTTAAACACCTGTAAATAATTCAAATCCTTGCGCTGGGTTAGAATTGATTTATATCACGCCAGTGCAGATAATGTGATTGATGATGTGCTATAACGTTCTGAAATGGAATATGACCTTCACTCTTCACAGAACTACCGAGCGTCATTCTTGATATACTACTTATTAAGAAATGCAATTAGGATCGTGCGATTTCAGCCTAAGCTTCTCTGAAGATGTGTACCGACCCCAATTTCACCGCATCAATAAAGCTATCTCCATGTCTTTATCTCACCGATTAAACCTAAACGTTTTATAGTGCTTCCAAAGACATACCATGCACTTTCCAAGTCATTGGATAGATAACTTTCTATGGAAGTCATACTTTGGTTCTTTTAAATATACGTACTGAACGAATGTTTCGCGGAACCATCCAGTGTCTAACAGACGTCAGGACCAAGAATGTTGGCAAATGAGGGGAAACATCGCAGCATAGTATTTCATTAATTGTCTCAAGTAGAGTAAAACAGCTAACCTTTGATACCAAAAGTCCTAAGATCATCGGTGAGTCACTTTCGAACGGGACAGTGATCTTGATATAATTGGTCTTTCTGGAATGTGTCAGCAAATTATACATCCAACAAGTTCATAAAAATGTTTTTTCCGCGTTGTTGGGAATTGTCGCTCACCATTGGATTATCGAGTACATACGATTCGTTATCAGTAGCAATCACTGAGTTCTGTGAGAAGTTATACATTGCGGAATTCTCCTGAGTTTTCAACTAGCCAAAAGTAACACCTTTCTCAAGCTCCTGTGAGTGGTTATTTTAAAACAGCTGATACCAATTACAGTCAAATGAAACCTGTCCTACTAATATTCGTTGAGCTTGGGTTCATCAGAAACACATTTCACCACTTTGTTTGCATTACGTCTCGATAAGTAGACGCTAAAACACTATCTTTCTCACAATTCCATAAGAAGTGATTTCTGGCATAATACAAAGTGAGACCTGCACAAGCTACAGCGATTTGCGATTGTTAAACAAGTCACATAAAAGATTCCAGTTCAATGTGTACCTACCGGCTGTTTGAGATTGTAACTCACTATTATTCAACCCTATATATAAGAGGATCATGTGTCAAGATTGCGGATGTCGCGGTAGTTGTCTATTCAGACAACCAATACACAGGGAAGATATGCATCAAAACCATTTCAAAAACAAACATTCACTTGAACATAACCCTTATTTCTGTATGCGAAGCCTGGAAATATCAAGCACGTGTATGGGAAATACCAGTTTGAGCTTCGGTGTTTCTTGTATTTTACCCGGTTACTTCAACACGTGCCCTCACCCGACTACTCACAAGTAGCATAATGTGATACGTCATCCCCAATACACTCTTCTTCCGTCAAGATTGTTCTAGCCGCAGCAGAAGTCGTTTCGGCTGTTTCCGTTCTCTCGTTGATCGGCAAACCAGATTCAGTGATGTTGACATACCTGATGTACATTCTGTTCCGATTAGGGCGTCATACCATTTGCATAGCAGGTTTTTGTGAACTCGATGTTGATTCTTCGCGATCTTAGACAAAACGCACGGGCCATGCGTACAGCCTCCTTCATCGTCCTAGGAACTTTCTAGGTCCAGGTCCTGTTGCAACCGGACTCCGTCGGTGTGTGTACCCAACATTAGACCAGATACATTAACAGGTAATTGCTCCTTGGCAACTGCCTGTGCACTTGTCAGGTTGTGGTTGGCCAACCTCTGAACCTCCGCTAACTCAAGTATATACTTCTGTTGGTCTCCTCATCAGCCAGTGTTTCAATCAGTTAGCGAGCGTGGACTGCGTCCATCCACTAGCTCGAACGGTCACACATCCGTCTTACTTTACGGCTAGGAGCGGTGGGCCCAAAGAAGTTGTAGTAACATTTCTTCCCAGCTGCTTACTATTGCCGCCAACCACTCTTTGATTGCGGGACCACTTAATTCCTTTAAAAACGTATGGTTAGAAGTGACATGGTATTGCGGAGAGCTTGTTGATTCCTTAGAGCTACAAAAGGTTCCGAAACCTCTAACTTTTAAAGCAGGTACTTTGATCAGTCAGTATGCTTCGCAGCATTCCGTGATTTGCAACGATGTGTTCCACCACCGCCCTACATACAGTGCTCATACGCTGATTGGGTATAGCGGCTGCTTCTATCCATTTTGTGAAATGCACTGTCATGATGACGGTTCACTAGTTTCCGTAAGTGGTTACTGGACCCATCACATCCATCGACTACAATTCCCCAATTTCACTGACTGCGATTGGTCGTGTGGGGTAAGGACTGGAATGATTGGTGTTCTTCAGCAGCTGACATTACTTGCACACCCACACATTACTGTTAACATAATCTTTCATTCCCGGCTAGTAAGTCTTTTGCTTCAGCACTTTGTAAGTTCCATGACACACTGTATTAGCCTGCTGATGACATTCATTCACAGCTTTCGTTGTCAACTCCACCAATATTACTAGCTCGCTCCTTCTATCCCGCAGTTAGTACCGTAAACTTCCAGCACTATCCAACCAAAGGTCTGATCCATGCACGCTGAAAGCATCTATGTGACCGAACTAAACGTTTTGTCAGGAAAGTTATATGTTTTGGCAAAATTCATAGCAAAGTATGTGCAAACAAATGACCAACAAGAATACTAATTTTTGTAGCCGTCATGAATCCGCACCCGCTAGACAACAGTGCATCGTCATTCAACTTAGTAACACGTTCCACACAGTGAATACGTACGTTTCTAACAGTCGCTTTTGGCCCCTCGTCTTCCTGATGTTTAGACCTGCCATTTAGTTCCTGAGCGTGTGAATTGTACTTCATTGCCCACAAACGAAAGTGCACGTTATATAACAATCCTTGACCTTCTGAGGCTTCTTGATTAGCTCGCAAATTTTGACGAATTATATCCGACTGACACAATGTTGTTTCCTGGCTTACTGATCTCTTCGTGGTTCACTGCGCCATCATATTGTGCCATTTTGCTAACTCACCGCCATGTACTCGTTTCGTCTATCCATTCATCCGGATCTTGCAAACCGGGCCCTTTCTGGGAATGTTTAATTACGGACCTTTCTGTTTACGGGGAAGTTTTCTTGTGTGTAGATCGTTGGCGCCTGTGTTCCGATGATCTTGATATTTTGCCTTTTCTCCTACATTGAACATTTTAGATTTTTGCCGGGCCGAGCCTTTTGTGTGCTTGCGACGTACCAAGGTTTTGTTCGGCTCTCCTTTTTTGGGGAGCTGTTCCTCTGGTGGAATTACTACACTGTAGCTACATTCAAATATATCGATCCATTGGAAGTTGAAGAGTTCTACCGTACATCAACTAAAACGGGAATTTCTTCGAGCTCGCCTGAACAGATGTACTGTGGGTCGATAACACCAGTGGCAATGCAGACTCTGAATCTCCTCCTTTAGCCGATAACCATTTCTTGATTGCTCGGTTGTTACCTTTAAGAAGACCATTTATCTGCTGGTGATATGGTGTCATTCGGACATGCTCGATAGACAATTTTTGCAAGCGTGTTTGAAACCCCTCGCTTTCAAAACATGGCCCATGATCCGTCAGGATAACCTTTGGTAAGCCATGGTTCGTTACGATGTGTTTCATCATCACGTCTCCCACTGTAGACGATTCTGGTTCGGAACACCAGTCGCTCCGAACCAACTGGTAAAATGCTTCGTCATGACTAGAACATACTGGTTACCGCGTGCGCTTAACGGAAGTGTACTCGTAAGATCTACCGACCAGAATTCACCGACCTCGGAGACAGATGTTGGCTGCAGGGCTCCCCGATTGTCACCTTTCAGTAAGTGACACTGTTGGCAGGCGAGTACATAAGCCATCACATCGTCATTCATGTTTGGCCAATAGGTTACTTGTTGCAGCTGATCGTGCGTTCCGGTGCATTCGATGTCTGCCATTTCATAACAGCTTCCTCCTCAGGTGTCTCGAGATGACCAACGCCACGTTAGTATTCCTTGCACTGTTTGCACCAATTCGTTTCAATCGGTGAGCGATTGACTTCGGCTGTTCAGCATTAGTCCTCGTTAGGATACTGGTGCCTTTCGCCAGTGCATCAATCACTCCCCGTAGAACCCTGTAGTGGACTTACCAGTGTTTTATGGTCCTGCTCCAGTACTAAACAGTTAACTTTAACAGTCACTGTGGGAAGTTCGTTGTCTACCTACGGTCGTGAACATAAGTCACTGATGCAACTATCTAGACTAAGCACATGACTGATCGTAAAATCATATTGCTGTCGACGCAATGCCTATCGGACCGATGTACCTCCCGGGCTTCTCGTAATTCTCATCCAATTTACAGGCTTGTGCTTCTTCTCCATGTGAAACTGTTGGCCAGATGAGTACGGCAGTCACCAATCTAGAACCGGGATTACTGTCAAGCATTTCTTTTTAATGGTTAAATACTCCTGCGCCGTCGGCGTCAAGACTTCGCTCGCATAACTGATTACACCTCCTGTTTAAGTACTGCTTAAATACCGCGGTCACGGGGATCTGTTGCCAGAATAAACGTCTTTTTGTATTTGAAGGTTTCAGCGTAAGTTGTTGCTCGTTCATCGCTTGTTGTACTTGCGCAAACGCCCTCTGGGCATCGTCGGTTCATTCGAATTTCTTGTCTTTTCGAAGGAGTTCGTACAATGGTGATGCAATGGAGTGAAAATTTTTCACAAACCGTTTGTAATACCTTGCTCGACACAGAAACTGTCTAAGCGTGAGCCTAGAATGCACAGTCTAGGTTTATGTAAGTTCCATTATTTTTCCTGAGAGGGGCCTGATTTCAAGTTCACCAAACTTATGTCCCACTGTAGTGAGGAGGAGCAATTGTGCTATACTACTCACACCACAGCTATTCAGTAGTGGGCGCCAGAGCATGGATTTTGTCATTGAAGTAATCTCAAGAAAAATACAAGAAAAACATCGGAGTGCAACATTTACAGGGCCGCCAGCTTCGCCCGGTCGGTCTTGAATCCGACCGTCTCCGCCACGTCCTCGAAGTCCCCCAGAAAACTCCGGACGTCTCCATCCTAGTCACGGCACCAATTGCTATGATCCAATAACGCGAATAGCACAAGGGTTGTTTATTCAAGAAAATAACAGGTGGTTTATGCGTTTCAACGAGACCACAAACGAAAACACTCATCTGCGTACGATAGTGGGCCCCTGACGGTCACGGTTGCCACGGACGTCAATGCTCAGTTCCTTCACGTTTCTTTACGTGCCAAGAACCATTTCGTGCGATGATGCACTATGATATTTCTTTTTGTATTTTTCTTGCGAATACTTCAATGTCAAAATCTATGCTCTGATCCCACTATTGAATAGCAGTGGTGTGAGTAGTATAACACAATCGCTTCTCTTCACTACAGCTGTAGCTCACTCAATGGCTGTTCGAGCTGTGTCTTATTGGCATTAATTTAGAGTCCAGACTCCTTGTTCGTTCTATGACACCATCAAGGTGGTATGTTCCGATTATGTGTTACTGCATATCACAATGTCATTTCCATACATTGTCGCGTTATCCAGTCATTTTATGGGTTGAACCGTCATGTGTTGAAATGTGAACGATGTCCGGAATAAGCGGAACAACTAGCAGTTGAGCCGGTATTATCTTTCGCTCACTGTGAATGTAGTTTTCTGCGCGTTTGATGGCCACTTGCCAGTGTTTATAGTCTAAGTTCAACACCGCTAACAACTTCGCTTGTTGCGATTTATCAACGATATCAACGACAGACAGTATTGGCACAAATGTGTTCTCCGTTACCTCATTCAACCTTCTAAAATCCACACAAATGCGGTATTTTCTTTTGGAAGTTTTCACTGAAAGAACAGGCAGGTTGTAAGGACTGTTGGGTTCTTTGATAACACCTTTATCAAACATGTTCTGTGTTTGCATTTTAACTTTATCTCCAAAATAAGCTGGCATCCTACGATGTCTGTGCGGTCTGAATGCTTCGGTTACTGACATTCCATGTGTAATCCAGTTGCAGAATTCGTACAGATCATTATCATTCAAGATTAACTCGGAGTATCTCTCGACCACGGACTGGAACAAGGAGACTGTGCAAACGAGGGTTTAGCTTTGCGTACTTGATTAGCGCTGTTCTGTTGCTATCCAGTGAGTGTCACAAGATCCGTACCTGTTTGACAGCTTGTTTAGCCTCAGGTCATTCACAGCATTTATGGCAGCGAGGAAATCGGCGTCCCAATATGGTTGCTAATAAGCATCCCCACATCGCTTCACGCCGTCAACTAGCAGGTTATGACCTCCAACCGTCTTGATCATCATAGATTTCGGTTCTAGGTTTTGCAATCAACGAAATAGCCGCCCCGCATCAAACAAGCATTGTTCTATCACCCCACTGACGTCAACCTCTGTCTATAGCCCTCATTACTAGGTGACCGACACAACAAAAAGAATAGCGACCAGGCACCTTATTTTTAGAGCTCCTTAACCACCGAGTTGAGCACTCTTCCCCCCAATGTCAATCTTCCCCACGGCTAAAGCAGTCTACTTGTCTATCGCTCTTCCGTGATGTTGTTCTTAGCGCAGCTACATTCGTTGCCAACTGCTCCACTGCCTCTTGCATTTCTTCTAGTGTCTTCTTGACTGTATCATAACTCGTATCCACCAAAATCACGGATATAACGCCCCACAGAAGCATCCCTTTCGTAAGATCATTAAGCTCCATCAGCTGGGTGACATCAACAATCCAGACTTCACCGTGAACAGCCATCCAGAGTCCTTCAGTAAGGTGCTTCGTCAGCAACTGCTATCGTGACACCTGATCCAGTTCTAGTAGTGCCCTGTCCAGTAATACTTGCAGAGTGGCAAAAATTATGGAGGGATCCGCTTATCATCCAAGCCTGACTACCTTGAATCGCCGTATGATCTCCTGGCGACCGACAGGAGTGTAAAACGCAACCACCAGCGCCTCCGTCGCAGCGGTCTACTTCATCTTCGCAGGGCCTTTTCACGCCACGTCCAGCACCGCCTTCGTCCTGCCCTTTAACAGCCTCATCAGAGTAGCTAGCTTCCTAATGTCGGTATGGGCTCAGATCACACTAGTCACGTCTTCGAAATCATTCAAGGATTCTTAGCGTCTTCATCTTCGAAAAGCTGCGACCAAGGTATCTCCATTCTTGTATTCGTCACGTCATTAACTGTTGCGACCACAAAAGATGGTTGGACTCGGAAGTAATTTACCACACGGAATCCAGTACAAGGTGTGTGAAAACATCAAAGCTTTGAACTGTGAGTTCGAGATCTGTTTCAACTGGAAGCATTCAAACTCTCGGTTTGCTCTACCAGAATACGTTACGATATCTTCTGTGGCGTGACGAGATATTTCCAGGCAGTTGTATCGAATGTTAAACACAGATATTCTTTCACCGAAAATGGAAAGAGCTTCGAAACAGTTTCTTTCAGAGGGAAGTCACGAGACGTCTGTGGAAGAATATAATTGCTGCATTGTTTATGTTTGACTGCACCTAATTTCTTCGTTAAGAGGAGTACCCCGGCGAATTCGTCCAACGCGACTGCATCGACTACAAAAATGTCTTCGTAACGCTGAAACCAGGACGAAAATTTCACATCATTATCTGGATCATACCTATACTTATGAATGGTGGTTGCCAAGGTCTCCTTAAGCTTTGGTTCTGAAGTGGCGGCTGCACGTGACGTAGTCAGGGCGGTTAGTTGTGCTGTGAGTGACTCAAACATGTTGACATTTGTCTGCTGCTGCTAAAAAAAGCTTGCTGGGGATGCTGCATCATTTTCTGCTACTGTTCAATCTAATCCTGTTGAGGCTGCATTTGTCTCTGTTGTTGCGGTAATAATTCCAATAATGCTGTTTCAGCCATTTTCTTCGTCGACTGTTGAATCGGCCTGCCCGGGTCAGAAAAACACAAGTTGGTAAAACACCAAGTACAACGTGCATTAACTGGTTCGATTGTACGTGCAAATAAGAGGAATAATCAAAGGCAAACGATCAATAACCAATTGACGAATCGATAAGCACTTGTACACGTGATTGGTTAGTTTGTTGCGTGAATTATCTGGCATATATAAGGACGTGTCATTGCGTTTCCGACTTCGATCTAAGAGTGTACCAATCAGTCGAGACAATATTTTTGAACATCTTGCCCACGTCGATGCCGGTAACGAAAACGTTGTTTCATTATGACATATATGAATAAAATGGTCAAATATGATATCTTTCAAATGAGACATCCTGACAGGATCTGGAACGACACGACTCGATGACGAGGCCATAAAACTGAGAGGTACCGAGCGACGCCTATTGTTTTCACAGTATGGTTACCATATGTCACCTCAGAGTGCGCAAATGACACGATAAACTTACAAACACACCATAACGTACTTCAAATTCTATGGGAAAATCATTAGATTTTGGTCGGTCTTTTAGCAATTTGTAAATCTAGTCCGTTCATAAATGCAGCATGTTGGAATCCGTCGTTTGGTGAGAAAACCGTTGTAATGGCACAATCTGTTGGGGAAATATCGTATATTTACGTTGTTCATTTTCATTCGCCAGCCCATGTTGATTCTCGCTCCGTTCACCGTTACCGTTCAAGTGCTGAAGCGGTTACGGAGACTCGTGTGAACAGCCACGTGTAATAGTTCGTGGAATGTGTTGGCCAAAAACTTGGGAGGACGTGGCCGAGCTACCTTTCTGGAAATGCGTTTACACCCTCACCCTACCCACAGTTAGCTCATTCGGTTGTGTTGTGCCCATTTACCCCCGTACTCCGTCAGGAGGCATGCCTGTTGAGTAAGCCCTTTGGTGTTAGCTCCGCATTTTGTTGTCGGGTTTCTAATTGGGGGACGTGCTGTGTACTCTTAGGAAAGGCAGGTGCGTCGCTAAAACAGTTATTTCCTCCCGAGGCTGTAAATTGTGGGCCCGGACGACTGGCACAGATAATAGGGTCCAGGTCTACAGGGCATGAATTTCCGTTCTTTCAAACTTCCTCAACGGAAACCATTGATGAACGTGAAGTTCGGTTAAACAATTACTGGCACTAGGTGTTTTTCATCAAGGCAAATTAGCCAACCGCCACCTACTGGGGCTACGTCTAAACAGAGTAAGCTGTCTAATACCTTTTTGGACGTGCCATTCGGGAACTTTCACCTGCTGTGCTCATACATGTTACTTGAAGTACAGCTTACCGTTAGACTCAGGGTAGCATTCAACCTGGAAAATTTTCAGATGGATTCTACACCAATTGCCCTCTTTTGGGAATAACTGTTTCCAAATAATTGTGATCAGAATGTATAACTTTGTCACTTCTTCCCTCTCATGTCGTTTGCTTGTTACACTATTGACTGTTCAATATTTTACCTTTTTTTCTAGTCCTCATTGGAACGAAAATAAAAAGGCATCTGGGTGTGATATTTTGTGTAAGAAGTACGAAACGATAAGTCTACGGTAACATTGACGGACAACCGTGACAAAACATTTATCACCTAGCCCCTCCGCTTAGCACACTGTGGGTAACAATATCATGGCAATCCAACAGTTTGTGACATACTTTTGAACATGAAAAGGTTAAAATGTCCGTCAACTTTTAATTGCCACAAACAGGGCAGTTGTTCGTTCACTCAGTGACTGCGTGAACCAGTACATGCTCTATCGAGGGCCTCCATACAGAACCATAGCGCATGCTCATGAAGCTAACTACAGTGAGTAGCAGTGGCCTCATTAACAACCATCGCGATTGAATTTTCTAACGCATACATTCTTCACACCGGCTGATTCAACATACCACTTGGATTACTCAGTCTCAGAATATCCAACTTCATTTGCTTCCATGATGCCACAAACAGCTCACACGAGGTTGAGCATAGCTGAACATGGTGCACGGTATAATAACTGCCCGCCTTCATATTCCCTCTCTTGGAAACTTTCTTCCCAAGCCTCGTGAGACGATTCATTATCACAAACTGCCGTCAAGGCCCGCACAGATGTTTACATTGTCGTTCGATTCTCGATTGTCATGAACCTTTGCTTAAAATAGTCCTTGGTATATGAGCTCCTTTACAATTTATGGTTTAAGACTCCCATCTCAGTCAGAGCTCAGATCACGTGAACACTTAGGCCGTGACTGATGGTCTCTGTAATGTACGCCTTTGAACCCTCCGAACGAATGCAAAACAAGTTGATTGCGGTTTCCTCCATGCAACAAATGATACACTTTTGTTCAAAGTACTCCAGCGGTTGAAAGACGATTCGGCTACTCGCGTCCTTCTTATCTTCCGCGTTCTAGCTGAGATGTCGCTGAAATGACGTTCTGATGGTAACACGCGGACCATCCAGCTATCTGCCGATGATTGTGACAGATGGGTTCTTTTCAAAACGCACTTAAACTCATAGTTGGAAATGCTGCAAATAAATTATTGGATCATCAGCCACCCACTCTAGCAATTAGTCAATTTTTCCTTCAGACAGAATGGATCTTCTTCGACCATCGCCAGCCTTCGATGTTTAAGCGATGACATCAGAATGCAGTCAACCGTAAGTCTTCTGAGCATCCAAATCATTTATTGTGGCTATCATGTATCAATTCTTCCCTTGCTCGAACGTCTGGATGATGCGCTTAGGCGTTTTGTCAGGGCTGGGGTTAGTCGTGCGTTGCTTACGCAAGCTGTTCGAATAAATCCGCAACTGAGCTTCCGAACTACTGGGCTCATCTTCTCAGTTCAACCAACCATATAACAGACTGACATTCCGGTTAGTTCGTTGTGTTTGCCTGCACTCACTTCATTGCACTGTCGGCGGAATCACCTGCGCGACACCATGTTCACGTTCGTGAGAACACGTATACCGTTAGACGAACAATCTATTGTTGTTTAGGTGGGATGGACCCCATTAGCCAATCACAGTGTATGTATCGGAGAGACATGGAATGTACATTCTTAGCCAACTTAAGCTTATTGAAGAGACTGAGATAGGGAGCACTTTTGGCTCAACGATCATCTTATCATTGTCCTCAGCCAAAGAGCCAATCGCAACCAAGGATAGTAAACGCACAAAATGTGACCAACATATGGGAAATGTGATCAACAGTGATGAAAACATGAAATAAAAAACAAAATGTTACACATCCTAATGCTTCGATCACTCTGTCTCATGATGAACCCCGCTTTGTCAGTCAGAATAATCTGACTGCACATTAGGACACAGCACTTACAACATCTCATGACCCAGTCAAACATTGTCTTATAAATCGCAGGTGGAAACCACACTTCTGGTACCGGAACTCATGTGCTCGTCTTTCAACCGTTGCTGTAGCGCACATGTAAAATCTATAATAATGTATGATTCGTGCCCCTTTACTTCGAAGGAAAAAGGTATCGGTCGCACACCCCTGATGGGCCGTTGGTCCTCTCCACTTTTATGTTCTAGGCACTTATGGTCTGTATGTACCCATACCTCTCATAACGTTTAATTTAGGATTGTACAACCTCTCTGTTACTACTGTACAGACGTCCGTATCGTCTAACTTAACTTAGTCAGTGGAATTAGTTACTTGCTGAAACGTAGATACTAACAACATGGTGGCCTAGGTGTCTGATCACGTGTCTGATCATGTAAACGATGCATGGTTTGGTTATTGCGCTAGTGTGACCGCGACCTTGAGAATGACCGTGTCTACTGAGTCACACGCTCAGAGCCACCTACGGCGCAATCAATGGGCTTTTACAATCGGTGTTAGAGTTGTTCGTTACTATATCGAGTGTTGAATTCATTGTAATGTTTGGTTTGTCTCTGGAATGCTATTCCCAAATTTCTCATTCCTTTGTTTGATACTGGGTGTGGCCCACAACTGTAAAGGGTTGTTGTACACAGTGGCTGCGCGCATTAAACGTAACTCAATTTTCGTTCTACTTTTAATCCTAACTGCACGGTTATTACATTTTCTTTAGACTAATCATGTCGTCATACGCTGATCACATAGATATGGGTGATGTAACGAGTACCGTTTCCTCTAATGGTCACTTTGAATAATCGATTATACGGTCACCTCATTTTAAGCGTTCCTTTTGGGTTCTGTCAATAGTGGCATGTATACTTCAATTATTTTCGATCATTTTTTTTGCAAGTTTAGATCAGAAGCATGGCTCAATTGATATAAGCGTTTGAATCGGTACAACTGGAACTGCTGATCACGCCCCACTGAATAGATGACCTTAAATCGCCCGAGGAGACAGTTATTTGGATCCGTTAACTCACCTGTGATTATGTGTTACCAATTTCCTGCCTCTTATTTCCACATTATTCGGGGGGAATTTTCGGCCCAATGAGCACAGTGATTGAATAAAACTTAATCCACTTTTTCAGTAGAAGGCGATATCATTTGATAAACCAACGAAAGTGAACAAGTGAACAGCGTCCGACGAAAACCTTTATATTTGTGTGTCATTTGCCCACATTTTCAAAATATTTTAATGTCACTTCTGGAACATGGATGTTTCTTTTTTATTTCCGTTCTGTAACAGTCCGAACTCTTTGTTTGCAGACAGACGGTGATTTACGTATATGGAGGAACATCAATCCCGAGCACAGTCTGCACTTAATTTCATTGTGAAAAGCAAAACCGTTCTTCGAAGCCATACTCCACCCAACGCACTGAATTCAGTCAAGTAGGTGCAGATCGTTTCAATTTTTTTTCTATCTTACCTCCCGGAAAGTTTTCAAGTCATTTTCATCATATATCTACCAGATTCTCCAATCCATTAGACATAACATTCATTTTCCTGGATGTGCTAGCTGTTTATTGTGAACAATAAATGTAACTAGCTGCTTTGTGAATAGAAAGACTGCACTGTAATTAAATTAAATGAGATTGCTATCCAATAAACACAGCAATGTATTTCATTCGATTAAAAAATTGAGCTGGAAAGAATAAATGTCCTACTAGGTCGGAGAAAGTTTGTGAGCAACTCAAACTGAGAGTACCGGGACAAAATCTTTCTAACAGAACTCCGTTCGCCGCCGAACTTGCATTCCGCCTGCTCTGTCTGAGATGGCATAAACCTGTGATCTGTAAAATCAATGTGCATGGACATTGGGTCGAGTTCTGTTGTACAAATAAGTCCACATGGTTGTACTGTGATTTATTGTTGTATATATGGAGCCAGCTAAGTATACTTCAGTTGCGAAGCAAAACGTTCTTACTGCTTACGCCAAGTGGTCATTCAGGTGGAATTCCATCAAAAAATTGTTCATGATACTGAATTTAAAACGGCTAATGGTTTACTGTTCTCGTTAGACTGATGCTGTTTTCAATAACGGTATCTTTCATTTAACGAAATTTGCCTGTGAGTTTCAGTAGAAAACAACTTTATGTTATCAACTAGCAACCAAGATGTTATGGTAAGTTTGGCAGTCCGATGAGGCTTTGCAACTAACAAGAGTCCTACCTTTTATGAACAACAGTTAGTGATCGGTCGCTAGTTGGAAAGTGAGTTGTGTGCTCACCCGGGTTTTTGCAGCGAAATCTCTGATAAGGCATTCCACCTTCCCTAGTGGATCTTTTGTCCTTTTCTTTCTATCACTTTGCCATCGGAACGGAGAGCGGTTAAATTTTATGGAAGCTATTTGGAATGTGCTTGTCGCATGGCATCCGAGTGTTACATGAAGTACGCCAGATGTGATTTAACGAATGCTTATGTCTTTGAAACCCACGAGCCTCCCACAATCCCATGGAAACATGCAGCTCTCACAGACAAGTCATTAGTAGTGTTTGCTCATAAAAGCGCCAGAATACACTATCCACAACATACCTATTGGGTATATCTCCGCTGAGACGTGAGAGGACTTTAGAGGAGCTTAAGGCAACCATCCGTCCAACACACATTTTCACACTGTCGAAAACATTCTTCATTACACACTACCTGGGTTGCAAATTCAAAGGTACTGATCAGAAAGATTTACGGATTTAAGTGCTGAATGCAAATTCATACTTAGTTAGAGAACATGAAACACGACTTACAAATTGTTTTCAATAATCCGTTATCGGATCAATACAATTATAAAGGAACCAAGATGCGTAATCGATCAAGGTGCAAGTCACATCAGTCACACCCTTAATAGTACGCACAAAAGTATAATCATTCACCGATGTGGATACAATATAGGCGTATCCTCTGTGACGGAGATCGGGTGTCTGTGGATTTGTGAGCTGCAAGTAGGAACCACTCGTAGTCAAGGGACTTGTATTACTCAGACGAATTGCGTTTGTGAACAGGACAAAGAGATACGTAATCGAACTTTGACCAGTTCGGAAGTAGCCAAAATCCACTATCAGTGTCCTTAATAGCTGAAGCCACGGGCAAACCAAGTTTCAAACTTTTACTGCACATGTGTTTAGTATAGTTTGGTTTATAACCATACAATTGACAGAAAGGTAGATGCTAACCTCGGGAGGGTCAGTAATATATAAACCGGTGCATGCATCTGCGTACTGCATTCCTTCATACACTTCTCGTGGAATATTGAAATTGAGGCAAGGTTAACAGAAAGTAGCTGACCGAAAGGCTTGTCTGGCTTGTCTGGCTGCAACCAGTTGTGAGTGATGTTCTGGCTGTTAACGAGATATTTCAACAATTACCACTAATCAAAATACCACCAAACAGATTAAGTCGTTTGTGTGAGTTCAACCTAATGAAAAGTCCTGATCGTGAAGTCACTGAGTGGAAGCAACATGACGGTTACCGTGTCGCTTAGCAAGGCGATGATTCAATTTGAACAAAGTGTAGTACTCGGAAGTAGGGGCTTCGAATAGCTCTAGAAATCGTACTCGGATTGAAACCTGCCACGGAGAGGACCTCGTACTGGTTGCAGTAAACGGTTCATATTCATGATACAAGAAGCGGAACTTATGGATGTACAACAGTATTACATAAATCATAGTCTATCATTCGCTGATCGTATTGACACATACAAATCCACAAATTGTACGTTAATTGGTGCAATGCAGAACAAAGAAATGAGCGAATAACAGAAGGTGTAGCATTGAGACTGTTCGTCCAATCCTGATGTAGTATCTTCAACGCGACGTTCAGATTGGTCCCATGTTAGATCTTCTATTGTGTGGGGGTTTGGATAGGCGGTGAATCGAGTAGATTTTCACCACAACAGCCTCTACATTCACGCTTGCGAATCATACTGATCTTCTTGATGCATCGAATTCTTCCGGTACAGGACATTCTGCTCCCTCCATTGCTTTGTTTCTTTTCCTTGTCGATAGTAATCTTCGACGCCTACTTTGCGGCCTCATCTGAAACAACCATCTGGGCCGTAGGTGAGCAGAACGACTTCGACGTTTCAGAAAATCTGTATCCCCTTGCACATTCAATGTTGTTGGCTCTACTTTCATTCCTCCTGAATTATGTGAACGCTGAACACCAAAGTTACGTAATACAGATTGATTATCTCCACTCGGATCTCCCTTGCGACTAGCATTTAGTGAAAGATCACAATTAAGCTGTCTCAAAACTTTTAATCACAAGATAGCTGGACTTCCCCTGACACCAAGAATCGCACGGAAATCAGTTCACTACGCCTACTAATCACCATTACATCAGTCTCATCTAGAAGAGCCAGACAATGACCAATAACTTCACGTATCTCAATCGTTGTCGATCTCATTTGATCATCAGGGGCCATGCGATCTAGTTATGGTTTTGAAATAATGGATTCGATAGTTCCTATGTCCACAATGAATTCACACATCCTGATATGAACGTGAGGCAACTGTGAATATACTACTCATGCCTGGATTTCAGTTGCAATGAATTCACAGTATTAGACGCTCTGAAGCACTTGTCTCCCTAACTTGACTAAGGTGACCTTTCAGGCCTTTGCATACCATCCTGACATGACCAGATTTACCACACAAATGACATATAACATTACAAAATCAACAAGATGACCGTAAGTGTAACTTATCCCAAGAGAAACACTTGTTCACTTTCCTTGGGCCGGGATTGATGACGGATTCATGAGGAGGCCGTGGAAACTTGTTCACTGGTTGAATTCTGGTGGGCGTATGCGCTTTGGTCTTCTGAAATGGTATAACGTTCGAAACAGCAGTAACAGCATTGATGTAATTCTTCTGCTGGCAGATGTCTCGGGCTTCTTGAAACGTCATACCTCGTTTGACCAGTAATCCCCTCTGGAGCTCAGTGTCACTGACGCCAGCAATCCGTCGATCACGCAGATTCGCTTCTAGCTTATCACTAAAGTTGCAACGGGCAATTTGTTTTCGCAATTGTAGAATGAATTCACAGAGGCTCGTACTTGTTGAAAGCACTAATGAATTGAACTTCGCTCGTTCTGTGGCCCGGAAATTGACGGGAAGCCCGTGGTTCAATAATAGATTCTTCATTTCGTCGAACGGCAGTGATGCTGGGGGTTTAGGTAGGTGAGATTCCTCAGTGACGAATACAGTTCACGGCCACCAGCTGTAACTGAGAAAGCCGATTGGTTTTCTTTCTTCATATCACGACGAATACTGCACCATAGTTCGAACCTTTCCACCCACTTCTCTACTCGATTTGCACCAGCATGAAGATTTACTTGTTCGATTGAAGGCAATTCCACTCCGTAACGCCAATGACGTTGGAACAGCTGGCTGATGCGACTCGAGAATTACTAGCAGAAGACTCCGCGACAGTCAGCGAGTTGAAAACAAGTGAACCAAGTGGAGTGAATGACCTGCTAACGGCAGTGGAAAAATCAACTCAAGAGGTGGCGGCTTTGAAGATGAGGAGGAAGGAGGATCGTGGCGATATCTGTTACAGATATAGAGGACGCGGACGCTGGCGAAGGTTTTGCCCGCGCGGCGAGAAAAAGTCTTGCGTAAATAAACGTTTTGCTGATTGTTTTTTGTCCGGGAAGAGTGATCCGATAATATGGTCGGTTGATAAAACGGCAGTTCAGACTAGGAAAAAATCAATGGTAGCATTTGGGCTGCGTTTTCATTGATTGGATCGAGACCGGCAAAGGTTGTTCAGCCGTGTGCGATGGTCGTTCGAACAGTCGATGGGTTTACTCTCAAAGTAAATGGCCTGGCAGAAGATGATGTCTGAATCGATGGTCACGTAGTCAAGCAACCGTTCGTCATTTTCTCCGACGCAAGTCAGACTATATTGGGAGCGGATTTTCTTGACTACGCTAAAGCTATGATTGATTTGAAGTATGGAAAACTCGTAACGAAATATGCAGTGGTTCCGTTAACGAGAAAACACAAACCTCAAATCGAACGAATTGAAGCGAACGCACCCGGAGCAATACCAGCCTGCGATAATCGGTCGGTGGATGAAATGATGCGCAAGGTCCGAAAGTTGTTCACCACGGATCAAGACCCATATGTCTACTGTGACTGAATTGAACATGAAATCTTCATCAAGCCAGACCTTTTTCGACCATTCGGGCCCAGAAGGACTTCGGTTTACCTGCAACCGGAATTCGAGCGACAAGTGAAAGACATGCTGAAGGTGGAAATCATTGAGGAGGCTGATAGCCCGTTCAATTCTCCTGTTCTGTTGATGAGGAAGCCCACTGGTAAACTTTGATTTTGTGTCGACTTCAGAAGACTCAACGAGATTACAATTAGTAAAGTCGTAACAGTCACAGCCGTGGCAGAAATTTTCGACAAGCTACAAAACACCAATATATTTACAATGCTAGACATGCTGTCTGGATATTGGTAAGTTCCAATAAAACAATCGGACAGAGATAAGACAGCATTCACAGTGGGAGAAAAGCAATACCGCTTCAAACGTATGCCGTTCGGACTCTCAGGCGCCCTTTTCATTTTCAGACGACTGATGTTGAAGGTGCTGGAAGCATTGAACAATAATGTTGTCTACGGAAACGATAACGTCATCTACAGTGCGAATGAGGCGGAACATACCGGACACGTTTCAGTTGTATTATAGAAAGTTGAACAAGCGGGCCTACGAACCTACAGTCCAGAGTCACAACTGGCAAAGCGAATAGTAGTACTACTCGGTCACAAGGTCGGTCAGGGTGAGGCCCAACCAATTCCCGTGAAACTGCTTACGACCAAGGCCATTCCGGTGCAACATCGGAGAGGACGTTGCGACAGTTTCTTGATCCTGTCGGGTTCTACAGCGGCTTCATTAAAAACTTCAATGAACTCGCGAGCCCATTGTACGAAATTCTGAAGGAGAATTGTCGATTTCAGTGGACAGATAAGGCCAATCAAGCGTTCGTCGAGATCCAACAATTGATGAAGGAGGGACAGCTGATCCTGAAGTTGCCAGTGACTGGACAGAGCTTCGTTGTCGCGACGGATGCGAGCTATGTGAGAATCGGAGCTGTACTGAAGCAGGAAGACGGTGTGATGGAATATGCCGGTCGGTGCTAACTTCTGCTGAACGAAACTACTCAACGACAGATAAAGAGTGTTTGGCGATCGTATGGTCAATAGAAAAATGGAGACCTTACTTGCTCGGCCGACGTTTTCTTGTGGGTGTTGACCACAAGCCGTTAGAGTGAATTAAATCGGCGAAGGATATCCGAGGGAAGCTGGCTCGTTGGGCACTGCCAGTACAGGAGTATGATTTCGCAATTCGCCGTGTAGCTGGAAGAGAGAACTATGTTCCCGACCTGCTTTCCCGAACGCAACACATGGAAGAAGTTCACAAGGACGTGATCGGAGTCAACAGTTTTGCACTGGAGAACGACCCCGGGAAGTCACAGGCAGCGCAGAGGACAAAAACGACAATCCGAGTGGTGATTGATCAACTTCTATCGGGAGAACAACCACCGGAGAATATGGAGATTCCGGAGGTGAAATCTTTCAGAACGCACTAGCCAGACTTGCGGTTGAATAGTGCCGAAATTTTAGTGCTCCAACTGCGGGATGGAATAAGCGTGCCTGTTATACCGACGGGGTTGAGAGAGGCAATTGTGAAAGAATTTCATCAGTTGGCTCATACAGGGTGTCATCGAACTTATGAAATGCTGAGGCAAAGGGCATACTGGCCGGGAATGAGGAAGGATGTTAACAATTATGTACTGGCGTGCCAGCAATGTCAGCTGCTGAAGAGCTCCATCTGCCCCAGTCAGTATCCTACACAACCATTTCTGGTCAGTGGGATTGGGGAATTGTGGTCGCTGGACGTGATGGGTCCCTTTCCAGTAACCACTTTCAGAAATCAGTACATCATAGTCATGACGGGACATTTCCTAAGATGGATCGAAGCAGCCGCTATACCCGATCAGGGTGCGGGCACTGTGTGCAGGGCGGTGGTGGAACACATCGTTGCAGATCATGGAATACCGCGAAGTATATCGTCTGATCAAGGTTCCTGTTTCGAAAATGAAGAGCTTCGGAACTGCCTGGGGCGTTTGGAAATCAAAATGATTCGCGCTGTGCCATATCCTCCTCAGTCAAATGGATTGACGGAACGAAACAGTTGCACAATCAAGGAATGTTTGGCGACAAAGGGAGGGAGCTTGGAGGAAATACCACCACTGATTCTGTTGACCCATCGCTGTTCGCCACAAGGATCCACGAAGATATCACCGTTCGAGCTAATATACGGGCGCTTGCCTTGCTTGCCAGTCGATCAAGAGATTGGTTTATGGGGAGACCGATGGATGAGCATGAATGTATTAGCAGAAGCTCGGAGAGTGGCCAGCCAAAACTTGGCGAACGCATAAGAAGTTTCTATGGAGTAGTCAACGTCAAAGTTATCGGGTCGAAGTGGTTTGTGTGAACTTGGTTCGAAGGTTAACTACAGAGACATGCGGAGTCCGGGTGCAACAGAACTCGGATCTAGAAAGTCCCTGGCGAAGTGGAGAGGACCGTATCTAGTAGTGAACCGCCGTGGCTCAGTGTACCTGATTAAGAATAAGAGGAGTCAACATCGAGTGTACGGAAGCCCGCTTTGTAAGTGATGTGACGCTTTGATCAGAAGAGTGTGCACACCAGGTGTACCAACATCAACGACGCCGACACGCAGGTCGTCGAGAGAACGAAGAGAACCTGAACGGCTGTTGCTGCAGATGGAACCATCTTTGTGGAGGTGGGAAGTGTGGTAAGGACGAGCAATCGTCCCATACAACTCACACCACCACTATTCAGTAGTGGGGCGACAACATGGATTTTGACGACAAAGTAGCATTCCGGTATCGAACCCTCTGACCACCAGGATTTCGTTTATCTGCTTTTAGTTGCCGGTACAGCAGCTACTTCGGAATCCGGCGATCCTACATCTAAAGGACGCGAGTTAAATCTCGTTAATGTGTGTTATCTGAAGTACCTCAGCGTTTGAAGCAACGTCCAACCACCGAGATGCGTTTTAGATGTTGCAAGTGAAAGTGGCTGGAATATCGTTTATTAACTGCCGTGCAACAGCACGAACAGCACCACTGCATGGTTGACAAGCAATTTGGTTTCCGTTTTCATACTGTGGCTCTCTCAGCCATCGTTCAAGACGGAAGAAAGCAGCGTTATTCTCTTCCACAGAAGCCTGCATATCGCGGTCAACTGATAGATCTATCAAAAGGTTAATATTCAAGTGGCAGTTCGGCGTAACCGTCCAAAATGTCTCCAGTGTTGCGGATTCCAGGTCCAGATAGAGCTCATTTTTCAGGAGAAGGCTGGAATAAACCTACGGTATAGTCCATCTATGTACACAGTTTTGTGCAGTTTATCAAACGGTATCGTTTGCACCGCAGTTAACTTGCTTTCATCTACCCTTTCTGAAGTTTTCCTTCGTCATTTTGGCATTAGGTTACCTGCATATGTGTCCATCGTTCCGGAGCAGCTGACATTAAGCTAATATGTTAAGATATACTTATTTCACAATAACTGGTCAGAATGCAGTAGAATGGCACTTACATTAACCAAAATTAGGTGTCTTTACAGACTGAGTATATGAAAGTGGGTAACGAAACCTAGCGACCTAGCGTGTGGCCATGTTGACTATTTTCGCTTTTCTAGGAGTCAGACTTTCCAGGATAATGGGACATCTGACTGTTGGTAATCATCCCTAAGAAATGTGGTCAATGTTGTTAGCTCATTTAAAACAACGTTATCAGTAAACGTTAAGGTTCCGGCTACAGTGACGAAGTAGTTCTAATCACTACAAACTGTACAGTGGTCCATACTGTTTATTCCTCTGTTTTAAAATGGATCAACTAAAAGCATGAGTTTTCCTGTTGATATTAGGACATTCTGTTAATTTCACAAGCTTCCAAATAACGGGCTTATTCTTAAAAACCTTGTGATCTTGTGGGTGTTTCACAGAACGAAATTACCATTTTTAAGTCCAAGGGAAACCGCTGGAGTGAACTACATGTAAGACTGAATTTGTCGCATAACCCTTGATCGTAAGTTACGTTAAAGAAAACAAGGGAGCAAAATAACAACATACTGTTCCAGAAAAGTGTACCGAGGACGAACGATTACACCATATCACTCGCAAGTAATCAAACGAAGGACGTATTGCAATAGTCCAAGGTAAGTAAAAATGGAGTGCATTCTGACGAGAAGTGGTGTTCCCATGAATGGATGCAACAGTGGTGAATGTGGCATCCAGGGATTACTGTTGCGTGCAAATAACTGTTTTTTGTTTGAAACGTATACCTTGTTTGTCGACTTCCTACACAGGTAATCCTTGTGACAAACAAGTTCTTGGAAAACAACAAGAAATGACCCTGTCATTTCCGTTCAAAGAAAAATGTAGATCGTTTTCTGGTTCGTGCAACCTTTGTATATTTGTATATTTGGCTACCGCATATGTGCTTTGTTACGGGACCGTTCACATGCAAATTCATCCAGTGAAACAGTCGGCGCCTGAGTTCAGCAGTTCTAGGAGCCACAAATACAAATGTGGACTCGATACATTCTACATTGGTGAACCGATATACCATCTACAAAAAGGATGCTACAACACATTTCTAATTTAACCCGATAACAAATTCTGCAACTGAAGGAAGGCATCCACTATCGTGCACTGATTAGTGTTGGGGAAAATTAATTTTCCTCACAACTTGCGTTGTTCAGTAAACTCAATGGATAAATATTTTACGATTTTGATTCTTTTGAGGCGTAACGTGTTGAAACTCAGTTTTGGAGCGCTTTTCTTCTTTGTCTTTTGACTGACCCATTCCATTTTTACTGCGTTAGTTGATGTGGGTTTCTTCAAGGTCAGTCAGCGTCTATATTATTGTGATGTGCGGTCGAAACTAGCAAGCGCGCACAGGTTGAATTTTAATTGCGTAGCAAGGCGTGCTGCTGTGGTGTTAACGCCGTTTTACTTTACGTATGTATAAGTCGTGTGCATGACTTACTGGGCCTTTGGCTCATGCTGATTCTTGTTGTGTACTTTTACAGGACTGTTGTTGGAACCCCTTAATTCAGAAGAACGCTGTCCTCCGGTGTCTCCATGTCGCCCCAAAATTGGTCCGCATTTGTGACGGACAATCAGAGGGGAAACTGAAGGCTTGTATGTTACAACGTATCCGTAAACGCTGGTCTGTTTAGTGACCTTTGGTTTGGAAGTAAATACATTCTCGGCTGAAGGTCAGGGTCTTCTGTATTCTCCTGAGGGTTTTCGATGCCGTTACGTTCCGTACTACCCGCTCACGATTCGTATGTAGTATATCCGTGCGATAGCCATTTCTAGTTGTCTTTGATCACACGAGACAGCATCAAGTTTATGTCATAGCAACCACTCATACAAATGTAAAGCTTGATTATGGCTTAATTAACAAAAGTTATTACCTACAGATCTGCATTTGATATCTGTTAACGCAGAGGGCACGGTTGTTCCCTGGCGCATACCATTTTGCCAAATAATTCGATAGATCTCAACGTTTCATCCCAGTGACCAAATTGATCACACATTCGTCTCGTCGATTGGCCAGGATGGCCCCTAAAACGAAACCTTCAAAACCACTAGATTCGCGCTCAGATCAGGTGGCGTTATTCATTGTCGTAAGGACAGTGTGGTCGTGAGCGGCCTTACTGCGCGACGGAGGAGTCTGAACCTATCTTTCGCAGCAGAATCGGTCGCGAGCGCGCATTCAACTGAATTCCAAATTTTTACAGGGCAATAATTTAATTGATCATTCATGTAGCCCACTCCTCGGGCCTGATCAGTGTGGTATTTTCAGATTGGAGTACAAAATGCTCATAAATTGGGTGATTAGTGCTAAACGTGCAAGTTTTGTTGATCACTGAGTGAAACTTCGGCAGCCTATCACTGCAATCTCGACTGATGTGTATTGTTTGGTCTGCAAATTTGAAGTGATTTTGTCCCCAGGAATGCATCGGTTGTAAGCAAATTGTACAACAGTGAATTAGACTGGCATGAATCATTTCCATTATTGCGTTCAAAGGTATCGCCGGAATTATCAGCGTTGTTGTGACCAAAAAAGGCGCTTGACCTGCAAACTGGTTTATTGCACGAACTGCCATACAGGTTATGTTAAACATGAGACCACGGATACGTACACTGATTTGCAGGACTGACATGCATTCACACACATTGGGTAGCAATACGTTGTCATTCGCCTTGGTGGCACTACCCAGGCGCGTACACACTATTCCGATAGTCGCTTCTCGTCCGTCGTCTTCCGGGCGTCCAGGCTTGGCCTTTTGTTTTCGAAGTCGCTTGTAAGTAGTATACTATTGACAAACGGAAAGCTTTCGGCGAGAATCTGAGCGTTTGAACGGCGTAGAAGCGAATTCCCCACGAAGTCGGTTTGCTGAGACCACACTGGACATATGATAGGATGCAAACAAGAGGTGAGTTTGTGTTTCAGTCCCAGTGTAGTTGTGGTTGTACTAGCCTAACCCTTCACAGCCTGACCAAAAGTATACAAGGTGGTTGACAGTCTTTACTTCCTGTGGACCAGTTTTGCCTATAAGTATTCCCGCTGGTTCACACCTGTTTCTGTTTTAGGTATACTTGAAGTAAGGGTATTGTTTTTTTGTCAAGACGTCTAATGAATATTGACGGGCAATAAGGGAGTTTAGTTTCTTTATATTGATTGAACATCACGCACAACTGACCGCAACTGTCGCATTCCCACCCACGTTTGGATCCCGGCGGAAATGTGCGAAACAGACTGGCGAGTCAAAGGTTAGCTTATGAATGTCGGATGGAAATGTACCGTTGTGCGTGATGGACGAATCAAGTGTGTTATATTCTCCCTAACGTTGCACGGTGTTGTTGATCCAGTTACTCCCCAGGTTGTAATTCGGTTAAGTAAATGGTGTGAGGTAGACCTTGTTGGCCATACTGTTAATGATTCTAGGTATAAATACCACTGTATGAAGGTTTACGAAAAAATCAGTTTGACCCAGTGTTCTAGTCAACTGGATCAGTCCTATACGATAACTACGTTGGTTGGCAAAACAGACTGTTTATCTTGGGCTATTCAATCCCAGGATCTAATTTTTACGGTACACATAATATAATTGTGCAGTTTTCATGACTGTGTAAATGCAGGCGCTTACGGACCCATGTTTTCAGTTTGGAACGGTAGGATCAAAATAACACCTCAGATGTTCTCAACAGTGCCTAACTGTCCACCAGTCTGATTCCATTCACCGGGGCGACAAGAACATCGACATCTCAACAACCAGTTCACCCTGCTGACGTTCTTAAGTCTGCCGTCCACCCGTTCGCAGTGCAGCAGACATGTTCAGTCAGGCGAAGTCAAGCAATGTGTAGGTCAGCGTAAAGTTCAGCTACAGGAAAGTTTGATAAGCAACAAGGGTCATTTGAGAAGAAAAGCGTCATTTGAGTGAGTCACATGTGCAGTCATGCACTTCAATATCCGATGCATGAAATTATGATTAAGGCATCAGCAAAACTTCACTTATGAATGATTCGAAAGAACGGAGTGCTTACGTCAGTGAGGCACAATGATGATACGGTTACTAATTTAACCGGCCAAAGAGAAACATTCATGTCACAACTGAACTCATTAGCCGATTCACTGCACCTCTATCTCCTCGGTTTTAAACAGTCTGGCTGTCGGATCAAACACGAGTTAATCAAGCATATGAAGTAGTCGAGAACGGATCGAAGCCTAGTCGGGATTGGCTTCAGGGACATCATGTCGTACGTCTCACAAAATAAACAGCTTCCTAAATGCAATCCTGGTAACCATCAAGTTGATTGGTGCAGTCACTTTCTCTTGTGTACTCACTATTCCTTCTAACCGTTCTGCTGCCTGGACTGCCAGTTATTTAACCATGTGTATATAAATAACGTCGCCCATTCTTTACACGCATTTACTGACACCACTGCCTCTTCGCCATCAGCCTTTAATTAATGCAAGGAAAACTGTCCTAACGATAACTATTGTATCTGCGACGGTTAAGGTCGTTGAAGGATGACAACATTATGTATTAAGAACTTGTCCGTAACATACGTTTTCGTCATCCGTTCTACTAGTTTACTTCTTCATTCCAGTCGAGTATGACTAACATAACTCACAACCATGAGGCAACCTGGCTGAAAATATGCGCTCTGAAAAATTAGCAGTTTTCAAAATAGCCTAATGCCTCGAACAGAATAGTCTTAAACATTCATCGTTCAATAGTTCGTCACCGCTCCGTTGCTATTTTTAGCAACCACCGTTACCCTCTCTATAAGGTTTGCAAAATCCGCTGTATAACAGTGAGCCATCCTGTTCCATGCGACGCTGAACGCATGATACAGCTGAGACAAGTTCACAAGGGTGTTACGTTCTTTAACGGTGCCACTTAACAGCCCTTGAGCACGTTCAACAGAATTGCGATCTGATGATCCAGGTGGTCAGAGCAGTGTTCACATTTATTACAGTGTCGAAAATCTTTCACGTTCCGTTATAGGTTTGCTCGACCATATAGTCGGACGTGCGAAGTGCATGAAACAAGCGGGCCAAGGTCACATCCTTAAAAACCCCACAATTCTTCGTGGTCCTCACGAATCTCATTTAGCCTCTTCTGTTCACCCGAAGGACACCTCACACATGAGTACACCTAACGTTGGATGGTTGGCAAGTTCAAAGATGATCTTATTCGAGGATCATTACTTCCCCACACTGAGATGAGATCAGTTTGTGAAGGACTCTTGAACTTGCACCTAGCGGTTCAGACATTTATTGCTCACTAAATTTGAGACCAACCTCAGTTCTCCCTAGCCTACCAAAATCGCTATTGCGGGTACACTCCTTTGATAATGGAATATGACTTGGACACCTGGCGAGTATTGTTATGTTAATAAATGTTTTGCATGTGTTTTTAATACACTCTAAAAAATAACTAGGTCGATACAACAATGCGGTCGTTGGAAAAGGACTTCGTTGCAGGTATTCATAGCAGATGTCTATCAAGTGCTTTCATAGTGTTCCTTTTTCGTCCGGTTATTTCCTTTTGCATTTTCTGTTTCCAGTTGTAAGATGGCGAAATGTTCACATTACTGCAGTAGTTCAAGAACTCCTTAGAATTCGGCCATCCGTTATTGTGGTTTGTCCGCGCGAAACCTGTTATCAGCTTATCAACCCGCTCTTTTCCGTATGAGGGGATATGACCCAGTAAAGTCGAATAAAATGACAAAATCCAACCCACCTCATTTATTCCCTCACAAAAGTGTACGGTCACTGCGAAGTTGTTTCACGGAAACTAGTAACCGAGTGCCAAACGGTGGAAGCCATAAATCGGACAAACTTGAGAAACAGATTGTGATCTGACGGAACAGTATCGAAGATCTCTCGACGTACATGTCTGATGTTGCTAAGTAGAGATATATCGCAAGAAAAAACTGCACGTTCGTGCATACTATCCATGGAGGAGGATGGACGTTTTATCGGGTAGAATTCCAGATTCGTAGATTTCCTAAGTGTTCAGCATTGTTCTTTCGAATCGGGTTACGTCAACTGAAAGATGACCACTTTTCATCCATTTCTTTGAGAGATCAAAAGAAAAAATTGATAGCGTACTTTTTGGTGGTTACAGTCAACAAATAACTTTGTTTGCGTGAACCTGTTTTTTCGGACACTTTTACTTAGAGCAATTGTTTTTACAAGTCCTTATGGTGACAACATAATAACGCTCTTTTTGGATTTGCATTGTGTATCTACATTTGTATCTATCCATTGTATGCCTCTTTTTAATCAGTCACTGAAACCATTTTTTAGTAGACCGAGTGTCCAAGCTCCCAACGGCTGATGATACCATCATCTTTTACGTTCTAGTACGCTGGCTGTTTGCTAAGCATCTTGCTGGGTTGCGGCGACCAAACAAATCAACCGTACTCTTTCCTCTATCATCACGGTACCGAACTCAACACAGGCTATCTTCTTACCTTCTGCAATTAATTCAAGTGACAACACTGTCGGAAAACATGTTGTATGAGTTACTCAGTCTGGCATATAAAGGACCGGTGGCAGTTATACCTGGGATCGACTTCTTGTCAGACGTGTTATCTGAATAGGGAGCCATAATGTAATTGGGAGGAGCGACCGTGCTATACTACTTATACCGCCGTTATTCAGTAGTGGGGGTTTCTGCTAACAGTTATGGAGCCGCATCAGCCTGCTGTTCCAGTGTAATCGGATGCGCGATGGGCATAACCTTGACTGTTAGTAGCATTCCCTCCAACGACTGGTCTGTCAGCATACGTTGCTGTAAATCCTGGTCCAAATGTGGCAGGAATCTTGACAACGCTGCCCGCAGTGATATGGCATACACAAGGGCGTCGTCTCCTGGTCCAAGCCTGGCGACCTTGAACCACCACATTGCCTCCTGGTAGTTGGCGGGGTTGCCGGACTCGGTGATCAGCGTCTCTTGCGCGGCGGCCAAGTTCAGTTCCACAATGCCCATCCGCGCCGCTTCCAGCTGCGTCTTCGCCCTGCCCTTGAGCAGCATCCGCAGGGCCGCCAGCTTCGCTCGGTCAGTCTTGACTCCGACCATCTCCGCCATGTCCTCGAGGTCCTCCAGAAAACTTTGGACGTCTCCATCCTCAAGCGGCTGCGGCCAGGGGATCTTCATCATTTAATCCTAGTCACGACACCAATTGTTGCGATCCAAGAACGCGAATAGCACAAGGGTTGTTTATTAGGGAAAAAACAACAGGTGGGTTAGGCGTTTCAACAGGACCACAAACAGAAACACTCATCTGCGTACGGTACTGGGCCCTTGACGGCCACGGTTACCACAGACGTCAATGCTCAGTTCCTTTACGTTCGTTTGCGTGCCAAGAACCACTTCATGCGATGGCGCACTCCAATGTTTTTTCTTGTATTTTTCCTGCGAATACATCAATGTCAAAATCTATGCTCTGATCCCACTATTGAATAGCAGTGGTATGAGCAGTATAGCACGATCGCTCCTCCTCACTACAACAGTTCAGCACCGTTGATGAGCTGTTGTATTCTGGAAGGTAATGAACTATGATGCGTGTGCTCTGATGCTTCAAACGGCAAACAATAATGTGTAGTTGAACTAAACCTGTGTTGCGTGTGCAGTGGAAGAAGAAGGGCTGTTAACAATGTAATGCTTTAAAACAATGGCTTCCAAGACTATATTTGAAAAAAGCCGGTAGTGTAGCGTGATGTGTCTTGCGCAACTCATTTGTTGCTACAGCGAACTTAATGCAATCGATATATACAACTAGGAGACATGAAAACAACGGCGAAGAATGCGAGCGTGATGAGCAACGTCAGATTGGTCGAGACTCGGGAACAGGCTTTCAGGAGATGCAAAATGCGGCTGATAAGGAGAGTTGTGAACAGTTGCGTGAGAGATGGAAGAAATGTTAACGAGTACTTTTAAACTGGATTGGAAGCCAAATCTGCGAGAGAGGTTGTGATGAAAATCTACTCGATTCACCGCTTATCCAAACCCCGATACAATAGGAGTTCTAGCAAGAGACCAATCCAAACGTCGCATTGAAGATACTGCATCAGGATTGAACAACCCGTCTCAGTGTTACGCCTCCTGTTATTCGCTTATTTCTTTGTTCCGTGTTGCACCAATTAACGTTCAGATTGTGACTTAGTGTGTTTCAATATGATCAGCCAATGAGTGACTATGATTTCTTTAATACTGTTTTACATCCATAAATTCGGCTTCTTGTCTCACGAATATGAACTGCTTGCGCAACCAATACGAGGTCTTCTGCTTATTACTTGCGTGAGAGGTTTCAATCCTAGTACGATTTCTAGGGCTATTCGAAGTCCCTTATTCTGTGTATCACAGGGGTATATGATAGAAGGATGAAATCGTTACAGAACCATGGAAGATTTTTAGAAATGAGACGTAATTACCAGGGAAGAGACAAATGGATAACCGTCCGTTTCTTGAGGTATAACGCCGGGGTTGTTTGATGAAGTGCAATAGCCTCAGCAAACCACAAATCTTGCTTTATTTTCAAAGCGATATATGATATAAAATGCATCAGCATCACCGAGTCTGTGGTCCATCTCATGTAAGTGCTTCGTGATTGCACTTCGAGGAATGCCAATTCCAGAATTACACATCCATTCGAGAATATGTTCCCTGATACGCATCTTCAGTCTCTTCAATCTAAGGCCAGCGCATCCATAAATACAAGTGAAACCATGTATTACATTTGATTGCGTGATCAAGGCGATCGGGTTTAGCAGACCGATGTGTGAAGGTCAATCATAAGAGGAACGTGGCGGAATAGTGATCAATCAAGCGATCACCGCCCAAATGTACATTAAACTAGCTTCCCCATGTACTGTCTAATCGATGTTGTTCATCTGTTTTCATCACCACTCTCTATAATTAATATGAAATGTTGCAATAGTGACATATTTTGGCTATACATATTTCTTCTGCGAAAACGTCCTCATTTTTTAATCCTTTACGTCCTCACAATGACATGAATCCCTCATCTTCACCTTGAACCTAATTCATCATCGGACTTTATTTCAATACAAAAAGACAAAAAGAGTGACCTGATTTTTTCTTTCTCATGTCCCAATCCGGACGATTTCCCACAGGACGACAGTGAACAGACTGCACGTCGGTAATCCAAATGAAACTGAACCTTCTAATTTGCTATATGCAACATTATCTTGGTAGTGAGAATGAAATTATTCTCCTCTTATTTGAAAGACACACATGGGAAAGAAATAGACAGGCGAACAGTTTGAGCTGGAGTCTATCAGTTGATTACGAATCAGGCATGTATACAATGTTGCTTGAGTAGATGTGACAAAATGATGAGGATCAGGTAAAGAAGTTCAAAAGTCCACTAGTTTACAACTAACCTCAGCTCACATCCTATCAAACTGTAAGAAAACAACGTTCTTTTATGTGCATATGTATATGTATTAACAATAAACCCCTCGGGTATCCAGAGTCAGCTTTTTTATCTGTAACAATTTATGGATTAGCAAAATTTCAAATTGTGGCCCCGAAAAATTATGAACGTGCACAAAAATTCAATGAAATTGCCAAATGGTTTTTGAAAGAAGGCATATTGAGACTTTTGTCGAGTTTGGTCGATTCAGGTGGCAATAATTACATTACTTCAGAATATTAAAATAATCATCTCACATGGTGCAATAGGTGAAGTTTTCTCTCCTGAACGACAAGTTACAGATGATTCGCAGCTCTGTTGGTAGTGGACAGTTCAAAACGGACAAACAAATAATTCACCAAAAGTGGTTAATGAAGACCATATTGAAACCCAGTAAAACAACTTCAGTGTTGTAAGCGCCTGAACATCGGTTTGTAAATGTTCAATGTAGTACAATGAGCAGTTGTTATGGTACCTGGACTTTCAAGAAACGTTAACATCTCCCATCCCTGCCCTGACTGTCCCCTACCGTTTATCCAGGAATACTTGCGAAAGATATGCAAGCAGTTGATCAGACTGCTTGTTTACAGTGTTTTTTGAAGCACTATGGCTTTCTTAAAGTGGCTGTGGCTCGAAATAGTACAGTAATTTGTGTGAAATAGGTACTATCTTGTTTACATCTTGTTTACATTTCTCTTGTTGTATACACTTTTACAAAGCTAGGTGTTTATAACCATTCCGTCTATTTCAACCTACAAAATACCAATGACAATATTATAAAGACAGGTACCATGACTAAGTCCGGCAGACAGGAATGCACAAAGACCAGGACGGATATGCGATCTATAAAGTCAACATGATTAGCGAGTTTTACGGTAAGTTGTTTTCTGAAAGAAAGTTATTTAAATCGACGATGTTTCATAGGTAATTGCTTGAACCTTTCGGTACTCACTCCATCCATTTAGCGATTCAAGTTATGCAGGTCATCTAAAACCTTCAATTATGTGAATACTACCATTTTGCTGCATCGTGGGCCCCTTGAACTATTTTGTTGAGAGAAACGCATTGTTGCTCACCTTGTACGCTTTGCATATTCTTAAATTAGAAAGCCGACGAATTTTAAGCATGTCTTGGCGAATAACACGAATGTTTACGCATACTTTTTTGCTTATTTTTTGTTTGCAAATGTGGAAGCAGAACTATGACTTGGCGTTTGGAAATTGATAATCTGTTTACGCTGTACTGACGGGAAGAATTTGGTGTTACAGTCGGTAAGGGTGGGATTTATACAAACCCATTATAAAGTATGATATACTCGTCAAGTCCTTCGTCAAATTGAAGCTCTAGAATGATCCACTGGATTTACGAGATACCCACATTGTTGTCAATATACAGACTTGCAAGATGCTAACATCGTAGTTATAATGAACTATATAAATATGATCATATCACATGAACTTACAGTATATGTACACAGAACAGTCTGTGAAACACCCCTCATAGAGGCCGCTTTCATTTATCATTATGGTGTCAGCGCCGTTAGTATGCTTTAAAACTAATACTTTCCAGTTTGTACTACATTAAGAATAAGCAGAGATCAAGTCTGTCCGAATAAATACTGTCACATAACTCACGTACTGAACGAACTCGAAAGCCGGCTGGTCAAAGTTGGGGTATCGATAGAAGTTGCTCTTCAGAGAAATTAGATTGTCAACTCACTGTTCCACTGCAGTTAGTGAAAGACCGGCAACACATAAGAACAAACTAACCAGTATTGATTCAAATTTACTATATATCCAGATTAGAAAACTTTAACGAGCCAATGGTCTTCTTGTACACTCGTTCATCTAGACCAGTTGGTAAATATCATAGATCACAGTAGTAGTGTATTTCAGACGTGAGATTTCTGAGGTGGTAACGCGATCATCCACTCAACTAGTTATGAGCTTGAAATGCAAATGAGCACGTATTCATTTGCTGCTTCATTTCAGAAAACAACCGATAAATGTTCAGACGTTACGTGTCATTTTTCTGGACTGATCTGTCCACATTATTTCAAACGGTTAGTTCTGCGACGGGTCCAAATATGAGCAACTGCTTCTGAAAGAAATCAACCGCAACTTCAACGTTAGACACTATTGCTTAGTCTAAGGAGTTCTGGTACCTGGTTCGAATGAACAGTGTTTTTACCAATGAGGAAATGACAGGTGATTACTTACTCTTTTTGTTCACGTCACTGTCACGTCAGTCCTTCGACTATACCGTTTATATCGTTCTCAAATCAACAGTAAGGTTGTGTAAAACGTTGAAACGTCTAAAATTCCACTGGTCTTAGAGTCATTCAACCGAACCTACTCCAGTAACCTGTTGTTTGAAGTACACATTGCACTGGATAGGTTCATACTTTATCATTCTTAAGGCTATGCTAGTACCAGAATGACTCAGCTTCTTCGTGCGCTTAAGGTTCACCCAGCCCAACTCAGTTTTCCGTAAGCGGTGTACCTGTACCCACTTTAAATGAGGTTGAATACGTTGGTAATTATAATGAGCTTAAGTTTCCGTCAAGGTGTGGTGCGATACAGGACCGTATAACTTGCAGTTATTCGTGTTTTCTCTGTGAAACTTCGTTTCCATTTGAAAGTTTGATTTCCCTGATGTATATATGTACAAAGACAAGTGAACCGTTGTTTGCAATGAGTGTCATCAACATACATCAGCCAAACGAAACCAGTGAGGCTACAATACCTACCCAATAAATGTATGTCTACAGCCCCGTTCAAAACCATGTTTTACGAGGTTTCCATTTCGTGTACTTCTTTAATTTCACCATGGCTATTATGTTGAATGAACTTAAAAGTCTGAGCATTTCAGATGATAATACCGTTAAAACCCTTTGGGGAGATGAATGTACTGGTTGTTTAATAAAGATACATTAGGCAAGACAAACTAGCCGGCATTTGAAATGGAGATCTTGACTCGGTTTCAAGTAACGAGCGTAAAGATTTGAAACATTCTTTTCCCGTCAAAAATTTGAATAAAGAAGACAATAGGCTGGTATTGCACGATTTATGTCCTATAAACAAAGTTTGATGCGTACTTTGTTTGATCGGGCCAGACGTATTTGTACTGAAGATACTGTGCAAGAAGAGATGGCCATGTTAGAGACCACGCTACAACTAAACGGTTACCCTAAACCGTTTATTACAAAATTTAAACAACCCATTGACATAGGAATTCGACCCGACACAGTGTCCAAAAAGCCGGTATTTCTTCGTCTTCCCTTTAAGGGTGATGATGTGTGCCAACTTATTCACCGTCGTATGGTTAGTTCATTCGCGAGAACATACAATGCAGTGGTTCCAGTGATTCTGTTCAGAACACTCCGGATTCCAACACCCTGCGTGAAACAACCGGTGCCCGAATCAGCCAAATCCAACGTTATCTATGAATATCGACGTAGATGCGGAGCATTCTACATAGTCAGGACTGAGCGCCAGTTGACAACCAGGGTCATGGAGCACATCCCGAAGTGGGTCAATAAGCAGGTCACGCAAGCACATGACGTCACAGTGGCGCATAGAAACAGAGAGCCTGCATCATCCATTGCACGTCATATGCTGATGATGCAACACCAATGTGATACCACAACGGCATTTCGCGTTATCTACTCAATGTCACACAGGCGAACACTGCGCTATGCTGAAGCTGTTGCAATACGAAAGTTCAAACCCGTGTTGTGTGTTCAGAAATAACTGTTTGTAGGGTTGTCACTACCTCGGTAGCGACAATGATTGTACACTCCGACAATTGACTTTCTCTGGTACCCTGTTCGTTTTCTCACTGATATATAAATGGTGTGTAGTATGCACTCGTAAAGATGCAGCGAAATTTGTCCGGACATAAATCGTGCAATATCAGCCTATTGTATTCTTTATTCGAACTTAAAGATTACAAATTGTTTGCTTGCCATCTTGCCACCTAAATATGTCAGAACATTACCTGTTACCACAAATGTTTTCCTTTGATCAAGCCGCTGATTCAATTCAACTGTCTTATTACATCACACGATCGACACTTGAAAGTGACAATTGTTTAACTCATTCACTCTTCTCATTGCTACGCAGAAGTGGCAAGGATGTGCGTTGCAGACTTTTTGATTACAAAAACGTCCTTGGAGCACTGGATTGATTTCTTATTGTAAGCCATTTGAATAAAGAATGCTGGATTTACCACTTTTCAAACTTTTGATAAATCTGTTCAAACACAGCTCTCACTGTACCACATTGACTACTTTGTTCATCTTGAGTCTGTGTGTAAGAGGAATCTAAGTGTGTTCCAGTTAGGTTGTACTTATATGGTCCATCAATGTAGCTAACACGTACACGTTCAATAGCAAAATGCGTTTATGTGAACGCCGGTGGTGAATGCTCAATTCAATTACATTTTCATTTGTGATTTGTACATTTTGTAAAGGCAAAATATTACTTAATGTGTATTACTTTAATTCTCATATTCTTTCATGCTAACTCTTGAAACTGTAGTAAATCTCGGAATATTAATTAGTGGCGGGTGCTTTCGATCAGAGCACGTAAGTGACATTTTGTGAAAAGTTCAATATTTTCTTGTTTTTCAATTAGTTAAAACGTTTAGTTTTTATCTTTCATTCTACGATCAACCTTCTTGGCCTGCGTGTTAACAGAATATTATTACACATTTCCCTCAAGCTGCATTAACTGGCTAGTCAGCCATTTTTTTCATCATTCTATATTGCTTTCCTCAACATCTCATTAGTTTTGCTGGACTTACATTCATCCTACCTGATATAACCACATTGCCTTGTGACCACAAAAGACGATTGGCCTGCGAATTCATTCATCGCGCGAACTCCCCTACAGGTCATGTTAAAAATGAGACCACAAAAGCGTTCACTCGTTGGCACGTGCACTCACGTATGTTGTGTGACAGTACGTTGTCATTCGCCTTGGTGGAACTTCTCCTATAACGCGTACACGCTAGTCCGATAGTCTCTTCTTGTCCGTCGTCTTCCTGGCGTTGAGAGCTTGCCATTTTGTTCCTGAATGTCGCCTGTGAGTAGCATACTACTTACAACGAAACTGCCTATTGTACAACAATTGTTTCTAATCACGTTAATGTTTGGAAATACTGTCCTAATTCGTATCATAATCTTAGTGATGCGCTCACTAACCGCGTATTGTGTGATAATCCTGGACAATGATTCGCAACTAGGTTCACACGCACTTCCGTTTGCTTTGACCTAATTTCCTGTGTTTACAATGAACATGGATAAACGAACGGGTCAAAAAATCGGTTAATCAGCAATTTATCGTAAGAAGTTCCTCAGTCCTTTGCGTCTTCTCGAAACACTTAAGACTTTAAAGTCGCTAGTTGTATAGCTATTAAATATATGAATATAACGTTGAATTTTTCGACAAAACGCTACACACGGTTTCAATACTGTTGATGCACACCGTTAGATTTGCCCCGAATTAGTAAACTTAAAGAGACCAATTGAAGTATTGCATGCACATTTTTAAAGCCAGTAATTTGCGCTATTTTCTACTTTCTTTTATTGGACTGCAAAGGATTAACGTGTGGGGACAATGTCATATCAAGTTTTGCAAATAAGTGGGCCCAGTTATGAGTTTTTCAAACATATTAGTGTATTGCGGTAAACTGTTGAACTGGTTTGTATATGAGGGGTTCAACTAGTCATTGACACTGTTTGTACACAATTCTCCACTTTCCGATAACATATACCATCTTTGATAGTATAAATTCCACCGAATGATTATACTAATCAAGAAATAACGAACATTTCGCTGTCACTTTGTGAGGTCATTTTAGTAGGGATGAGTCGCGTTTCCCAGCTGTTATGGAAGCACTTTGTTACACCTATATCAAGATTGTCAAGTGGTAGGTGAAGAAACTCCCGTTTTCGTTGTTCTAGCTTTTACTGGCTGTGATAAAAATTTGCGCTCGCATTATGTTGATAAGTACGGGATGATTAATGTCTGCGAAGTTTAGCCAAATGCGTTGCCTTGCAAAAAACATTTTCCGTCCAGCTTACATCAGCCTTTTAACGTACAAGTGTTTCTCCAAATTAACATGTTCCTCTTCTTAGTGGCTTTGAACGCACGAAGTATAGTTGATCTCGAACTGTATCACCTGTAGGGTATAAAACTGACAGTCCACTATATAAATTATTACTCTTGTATGATACGGTAGTCGGATTCACCAAAATGGTTCTTCGCACTAGGTCGACTGATATGACCCTTATTCCATGGTCTAATTTATAAGTAAATTGTATATTGTTATCATTTTGCTTTGGAATATTACTTGACCGGTCTTCGGTATGTTCATGCTGCGCGAGGTCTTGGTTGTTCACCCGTAAACCATTGGTCTTGTACTCACTTTCAACTTTCACCCAATGCAAGTATACCTTTCATATATTTTCTATATCGATGTAAACTTATAAAATGACTCTTTGTGTGATTGATTTTATTGATTCTGCATTCACAATAACGCAGCGACAGACAGCAATCAACATCTTGCGTCTGATAAACATACTTTTAACTGAATTCAATTAACGTAACTTGTTAATTGACTATCTGATATATTATACTGTCTTGAAAATGCGCATATTTATACAACTTTTACTCAGAGTTTGACAAATTAAAACGCAGCAAAAATCAGCAAAGTAAACCACCAACTTTTAAAACAATTTTCTGGTGATCTGTGTTTGCTTGCTTTCGCTTTGCAAATGATAGCAAATCATGATTATATGACCATCGGTTGGAGTGGAAGAACTACAAACAATCAGCAATGTCCCGTTTACCTTACTGCCGGTGGTCCGTCAATTGTCAGACAGTCGGGCCTTTCGCGACTCAAGCATTAGGAATAAACAGTAAGATTTTCATATATCTGGCTCACATTCCCTAACCATTTGCTTCGCTTATTGCCACAGTACAAGTAAGCAGAAATGTAGTGAAATGATAACTGTATGCACAACCTTTGGTATTGTAATTCAACTGCATCAAGACTAGCAATGGATTCTCGCTAGTTCATTACTTGCTGTTATTTCTACGAGTTCCATCATTACTGTTCATTATTATTGTGTGAATTATAAGGATAACCTATTTCGTAAGATCCCATCGCTGATTTTATAAACTGTCACAGTTTAACCACGTGTTTTTCCCTCATTTTAGCGGCAAGTTGGTCCAGTCTATTTTTATCTGTGGCACAGGTGGTTGTAAACGTCACTGAATGAAGACTGATTAGTATAAGCGTTTGCTAACAACTTTACAGTCATGTAGACATCTCGAACTCTTTCGAAACGAAACATGAGACTCATGTTCCGTACTTGTCAGTGGTCGTCAGTAATTAGCATGCCTGCGGCGGCCGGAATCAGAAGTGTGATTAAGCTCTTGCGAGAAAACTCTGTCGATCATTGTGACATTGGCCTCAAATTACACGTAAGCAAATAATCGTACACAAGTTCAAGCCATATCACTCGGCAGGCTCAACAACATTTTGCGGTTTCGACCTGAAGAGAAGTCCTAATCAAAGTGTCATCGATTAGTGTTGAAGAAACAGCTGTCACATCTTCTTCTGAAGTGATCAGATAATCTGAACGTTGCACATAAACGAAAATTAGAAATATCTAGAACGCTAGAGCTTCATAGATATACATATATACATAGCAGCTTTTTAGACCAGCATCGATTTTTACATGTTGCACGGTGATAAACGTTGTGTGTGTGTCCACTGACTTATTGTCGACCCATCCATCATGAGTAACTCAATCAATCCTTGATGTTGTTTTGCTATTTGAATACGCAGTTAGATGCAGTCTATTCAGTAATAACGCTGCAGTTTGTTAGTAGACACACCACGCAAAATATTACCTAAGACTTTTATATAAGTTGTACGGGAGGGCGTTATTTTTATTAATAGGCTTCGCTTGCCATCATAGGGTCACGAATGACGTGTGTGATTCGTAGGCTTTCGTAAATTTCTGTGTAGTTATACTGTGGATAGAAATCTCAGTGTCTGCGCAGACATTCAGTGTTTGTTATACTTGTTTAACTTCACGATTTCCGATGTGACTGTAAGTATATTGACACTCTCACCTTATTCGCCGTCAATAACCAGTGATTTTACATCAACAACATTTGCGGATAAACAGATTCTTAAGGAATGTTGATTGTAGCGTGCGTCAACCATGACAAAAGAAGAGACAGCATATAGAACGAATGTTTGAACGGCTCATCTAATTCCACCGTGCAAAAGCCAGCTTGTTGCGCACGCATTTGAAACAAAACAAAACAAACAGTTTCCGGACAGCCTTCAGGCAAATGAAATCAAGCATAAGTTCACATTTCAACTGATTTAAAAATATTGTTTAGCTGAATAAACCATCCTATGTTATAGCTCACTGTTTATG
>JTDE01002663.1:80690-95671 GCA_014338405.1 Paragonimus skrjabini miyazakii
CAGTAGACTTGGTGTTTGCTGTTCGAAAGATTCAAGAGAAGTGCCGGGGAAGCAATCAGCCATTGT
Organism: Paragonimus skrjabini miyazakii; assembly: GCA_014338405.1. Classification (NCBI taxonomy): domain Eukaryota; kingdom Metazoa; phylum Platyhelminthes; class Trematoda; order Plagiorchiida; family Troglotrematidae; genus Paragonimus; species Paragonimus skrjabini miyazakii. Next base: position 80,757 of record JTDE01002663.1, read on the forward strand.
ATGCTCTCTTCGTGAATTTCACCGTGATCTTCAACTCCTTGGGCCGGAAAGCATTGTAGACGGTGCTTGGTAAGTTTGGATGTCCAAGTACATTTGTCAGCCTGATTCGATTTTTGTACGTAGGCTTGAAAGCGAAGGTGGATCGACCACTGATGATTCTGTCACTGGCGTGAAGCAGGGTTGTATCCTAGCCCCAGCCCTATTTGGTTTATATTTGATTGCCACGATAACGGTCACTTTCAAGGACACCGAGGAGGACAGCGTTGAAGTAGAATACTTGACAGATGGGCGCCTGCTGAATCTTCGACGGCGCCCCAACCTGGTCACATACCTCAATGATGCGCTTGCATTTGTTCGCAGAAGATAACGATCAGTTCGCACACAGCGAGGACAAACTACAGTGACTGGCCACCGCTTTCACGACCACGATATCCAAGTTTGCACTGAATACCAACGCAAGCAGGACTTTTTCCTTCTTTCACCTTTCTCCAGTAAGAGATGTTTTGCCTGCACCTGCACCTAAAATTCGCATCAATGTGAATGTGGTCAGCTGCGCAGATTTCTGCTACTTGGGTACAACCTTGTCTTCCGATCTGTCCGCGGATCGTGAATTACGAGCTCGTCTTGATAAGGTCCAATGTTGCTTTCAGACGTCTTCAGAAACGTGTCTGGAAAAACCACAAATTGGACCTGGCGCTATCTGAACCCTTTCCATCTGTAATGTCTACGACGCATCTTGGGTAGTTGGTGGTCGGACATGATTCCGAAAACTGGGGTACTGCGACGAGCGGACATGAACGGAATGGAAGCCATGGGTGGCTAGGTCAGGACCGTCAGATGGGCGATGACCAGATTCCAAAGTAGCAGCTATAGGGGCAGGTGAAATCAGGTGGGTAAAGTTTTGTTTTAAAAACCCCAGATAGTAGTTTGCTATCCAAGTAAGTCTTCCGCGTTGTAACACAAATTTCAGGCGTTAAAGAAAAGTAGCGTCGATCCGAATGGCTAGGAGGAATATGATGGTCGTCCATAAGTTCAATGAACAATTACTGCGCGGCTGTGGACGTAAGCGTGTAGTTCTGAGAAAAACTGTCGGTGCGAATGCGCTGGCCGTTTGGGATTTGTAGGTCACCAGCGTTCTCATAGTGCACCGTCGGCGAAGAGACGACGAGTACGTTAGGGTCAGGTAGGTTATATCAGTTACATTCATCATTCTCTTGTTCCAGTTTTCAAAAACCTGGCTGTCTATGGTCTTTTACCCTTTTCTTTCCTTAACATTGCTGCTTTATTGTATGATGAATGTTTTTTCTGTTTTCTTCCATTCCGACTTTGTATTTTGATGTTATTCCCTATCCTCTCTAGAATGCACTAACATGTACTGCTATAGTGAAATGCTTCTTGTGTCATGTTTTCAATACTTTCTTCCCAGTGTTGATCTTAACATTGTAGTTCCTCTCTGTTTATTTATCGAAAATTAGGGATTTCAATTTGGAGCTAGCGCATAAACTGGCTAACCAGTATTGACCGGCTGAACACAAAGGTCTCACTCGCACAGCTACCGGTCTTATCCCTTCTAGTTTACACCGGATACGTAGTGTGTGAGTGGAACTGCAAGTGGTGCAGTGCAAGCCATTTGCGGTGGTGGTTGATAGCGCAGGCGTCCTCTGGCTTCGGTCACTGTGACAGGCTAATCCGTTTAGGATGCCGCCAGTCGTGTGTGCGTGGGTGCATACATACATGCAGCTCTATGCTCTGCACTCGAATTTTGACCAATTGCTCGCTTTGCCGCATCTGTGTTTGTGTAACAATGACCACTTCGATGACACGGCGGTTAACCGTGACCATCGGCGTAATATCCTGCGCGACCGAAAAAATCCACACTAATTCTCAGGAGCTTCATGTAGTTTATTATAATCTGTTGTGTAGGACAAGTGTCGGAATGAGACGTCAGTGTCGTGTTCACTATGTCCCTGACTTGGGTCAGCTCCTCACTGTCAAATGAGTCAAACTGAGTGGTCGGATCCTTTGGAATCTTCCAAAAAGCCATATTTCCCTTTGTTCCACAGGTCAAACCGTTGTGTTTCAGCCCAAGCCGAGTTTTTCATGTCAGTCTGAGACGTGTTCATGTTAGCAAGACGCATTATGTCAAGGCATGGGTTAGGTGTACGTCGCTGGAGTGATGAAGCACCGGCCAACCGGAACGCTACACCACATTGATTACCATGGAATTGAACTGTTACGGCATCGATGTCACAGCCGTGAGTCAGACAATGCAAGCTCCGAGAAGCAAGTGATTGCCACATGTTCTACTAGGTAGGTTACCTGGCAGAAGGTACTAGGGAGCACAATGTCAGTTTTGCAGCCGCTGACTGCATCAGGTCTTTAATGGCAGGCTAACAGCACGGCATCAACCCTCAAATCCTGTTCATATGCTTATGGCTCCGTCGAGGCAATTGTGTTACGTCTTAATATTTATAGTCTAACTATGTGTTACACCGGTCATGCAATTACCATTTTTTTGGTCAGCTGTCCCCCACAATCCGCTTGACACCGGTGGGCGATCGAGTACATGTCATGGGTGATTAATGGGCGGGTTGGGTGTGAATCAGCAACTTGACAAGAAATCCTCCGACTCCAAGGTATTAGTGTAAACAAGAACATTGATTTTCTGTTCCCCTGGTGCGCTACTCACGGGTTGGTTATCAAAAATGCTGGATTATAGTTGGGTGTGGACAATATCACGCCGTGAACTCATCCACGAAGCAGACATCACCACCTGTTTGACAATGTGGTCATACAAATTACTTAACATGCCACTGATGCGCGAGGGTGAATGTAGCACGGATCACTGACTGGTCAGGACCAAGTTCTTTATTAATGTTTGAAAACCCATTTATTGTGGATTATCTGGACATTGATAAAAACCGAATGCTAGGAAGCTATATAACTCGTATTTATTTGTCTGGTAGCATGTTGCAGAATCTCATTGTGTAGATCCACGAAACAACCGGCGTGACGATCGGTGTCCGGTATCAGAAACCATAGTCATTCCATGCCCAATTCGATGGGAGAACAAGGCATTTACCGATTTTACATTGGATCCAAGAAGTTAAGGCAAGCTTAAGAAACTTAGGAAGGCCTACCAACAACTTACCGAACGACTTCGCAGAATCATGGAAATTATTTCTGGTTTATTCTACTGAAACACGGATTGTCGGGAGTTCCGGCGTTTCGTGAACGCAATCGGAGGACATTACGAAACTCCGTGTAAGCATTTCTGGTAGCCTGTTGAACCCGCTCGTTACCATTGAGTGGGTGACTGTGTGTGGTCTACAACAATAAGATGTCAATGCTTCACTTGCTCTTGCCCCAGATTTAACGGAGGTGTAGCCAGCCATTGGACAACTGAAAAATAGAAACTTTGCATGTAGGGATGGTTTGTCAGAGGAATGTCTGAGACCTGGAGTCCCAGTATTGGAACTTACCTTGATCGAGTTAGTTTACTCCATCTGAAAGCAGAAAGCAGTCCTTCAAAATTTCAAAAATGTCCTTATGTTATGTTTGGCCAAAGGTGAGGCTATCAACAGTGGCACCGACAGTTATTGGGGCATATTTTTTCTGAGTTAGGTTGCAATGGTTCTAGAAAGTACTTTGCTGAACCGATTCAATACGAATGCTTTAGGGACCAATTTTCCCGAGGAACAATGTGGATTCCAGTTTAATCGCAGTGAGGTTGACCTGGTTTCCGAAGCTCAAGAAATCGAAAGAAATTGCTGTGAACGCAACCAACCGCTGTATGCCTTCTTTGTGGATTTCACCAAGACGTTTGATTCCGTGAGTCGTGAAGCATTGTGCACCGCGTTTGATAAGCTTGGATGTCCGGGTAAGTTTGTCAGTTTAATTGAAATGTTGCATGTGGGCATATAAGCGAAATTGCAATCATGTGGATTGACCTCTAATAAGTATAACATTGTCACTGGCTTGAGTCAGGGTTGTGACCTAGTCCCATCTAGTTTAGTTTATGTTTGACCACAATGCTATTCAGAACTCGGCGGAAGGTGTTAAATTTGAATATTGAAAGAATGACCGCCTGTTGAGTAATAGACGGTTCGACGCCAAATCTCAGCTACGTATCTCAACAATGCGCATGCTGTTGTTTGCATTTGACGGTATGCTGTTTGCACACGGGAAGATGAACATCAACGATTAACTACGGATTTCCTGATTGCATCATCCGACGTTGGTTTGGACATCAACACAAGTGGGACATTTCCGTTCTGCCAGCCATCTCTGGGAGCAAGGGATGTAACCACACCAGAAATTCATATCAATGGAGGCAGTATGAATAGATGAAAATATTTCTTCTGCCTGGGTAGCAAGTCGTCGACGGATCTGTTCGTGGACGGAAAATTGCTAGCTCGCGTGATGAGGGTTAGTGTCTTTTAAATCCATAGACTGAAGGTGAGCGCTAAACTGTCTGTCTAACGCTGAATGACGTTTTTACACTGCTTCACGGCAATAAAATTTCGGACGTTGTGTCAACGTATTGTACAGTATCTGAGCCGCTTACATGTGGTATGTCCAGAACGCATCTTGAGTATCCGGTGTTCCGGCATGGTTTACCAGCAAGCAGAAAAGGAGTTAACTGAAGCCATGCTGATACCAAACCAACCTTGTTGGCCAGGACATTGCTCAATGACCGGTGAACGCACTCTAGAGCAGCTGCTGTAAGAACAGCTGGAATCAGGAGAGCAAAACCCTTATTGTCACAACCCGCGATACCCGGATGTTGTGCACGTAAGTCATTCACGCCCTGATAACGATTTGGGACTTTTTGAGGAAGTGACCTTGAACTGGACAATCTGGGGAAACATAATTCAAAAACAGGCCTGTGTTTTCTGTTAGAAACAGTCCAGCGACTGAGAATTCAAACGCATCGCATGCAAGACAAACTATAGGTGCCACAGTTTGCAGGGTGATACGACCATTTATTGTTGCGTTGAATGCGATTGCAATGCGTTGGCGGTCTTCGAATCGTAGGTTATTTACGCATTCAGATAACACCATGGACGAAACGACGCATGTCATTGGATGATACGAAATATATATATATATATATTGTCAGGGGTTTGTGTGATGAAGCCTTTCTTTGGTTGTTGGTCCAAATTTATTCTCCCGTTTTTCTCATCAATCCTGTTTAGAGTGCATTAATATGTGCTCTAGTAATCAGCTGATTCTTATCTTTTCCTTTCAGCATCGTTCTTCTCGGCTTGGATCTTACCAGACAGGTAAACATTTTACATCCAAACTAGCTTGCTTTCTGGCCAACCGGCGTCAATTGACCGAACTATAAAGGTCTCCAGTCACACGCCTCTTGGTCTTATTCCTTCGCGATCGAACTTGATGCGGGGTGGGTGCTGGTTATGTTGAAACGTTCTTTGGCATCGGTCACAGGTTAGTTCGAAACGGTGCTGTCAACCAATCTACGGACTTACTTGACTAACCATGTGAGTGCTTAGTCAATAAGATAGGTGCGTATGCTGATTACTGCTTCCGCCCTTACTTTAAGCCATCGCTTGCTCGTGACTGATGTACACGCCTAGTCTACTCGTTGCAATCCAGGTCCTACCTTACTAACTGTCTTTTCAACCTACAGGATACAACAGAGATACATGCTTTTGATACTTAGCATGTTAAAAGTTCACTTTTATGTAACTGAATTCTGTTGAAGCATATTGGTGACCACGATAAATTGGAAAATAGGAAGGAGGGAATGGGAATAAATGTGCGTACAACATCATGAACAGACAGCGTATTGGCGCGTGTTCCGCATGCAAATTGAATTCATACCGAACGAGTTGTAGTCTGTTTAACAAGCAGGCTTTGCTGTGAATGTGAAAGCAATGCAACCGAATTCACATCGGCTCAGCAGTAGTGATCATTCCACACCATTAACAGTTCGACTAATTATCTTTGATTCGTTAAACCGAATAATTAAGTCCATCTTGCTCAGACTGATAAAGAAATAGTCACACTGATGACTTTTCCTGTGTTCTTCCTGGCGATCTAAGATTGATGGCACTCACTGTACACTTGGTTCAGCTTCAACTGAGTTGTGTATCTAAAGTAAAACAACCAAAGGTCTGATTTTGCATGTTCTTTGCATCTACTGTAGTCATTCATATTTCCATGTAGGGCCAACTGCATGAGTCACGTTATAAAACGCTAATCTGGAAGTTGCTTTGAACATGATTTAGGTTCGGACAATAAGAAAATATTCAAGAAAGCTTCCATTGGAACTGTACTACACCGTGTTACTTAAACTCGAGCATTAAACCCAGCCAATTCATTCCGCTTCAGTTAACAAACGAGAGACTGCCGATAGAAAAATGCGGTTCATCAAATTTTGGACACTGTTGTGGTGAGCATTATTAGACGTCATAACCCATGTGTATGCGCCCAGATACACAGCACTATGGCAACCACCACCATGTATATTTCCGTGATTTCTGTAGTCAAAAATGTAGTCAAAAATGATGCTGTTTTACGCTATGGAGATTCAAGTAAGAAAAAGAATTAATAAATTTCACTGAGCTGTATTCCATCTATTCTGCTTTTTATTGACCAGAAACTCTCTAGCAAATTTTGATCATTTTGCAAGTTTTGATCACGTTTCCAATCTTCTTATGGAATTGAATTTAAATAAACCTGACCAACTCCAATTCATCTTGTCCTACCCTTTATGGTACGGTTGACTGTTTCTTACGAACACAAGGATTTGAATCATTTTTTGCAATAACTGCTCCACAGAGATGGCGTCAATACCCAGATATTTATTCGTTTAATCTTGTAGTATACAAATGGTAGCTAAGAAAATCAGAAAGCAATTAACAACGCAACCCAGAGAGTTTTTTAATTAGTACTTTTTATTTTGAAGATAATTCCCCTTTGTCTTAATTGCACTTGTATGATTGTTCCAGTTTACTGATTAAGGATATATTGTTAAGTCCATGAATTTCAAAAGGCCTGTTTGCGACTTCCCAGTGGCAATCCGGCTAACACTGTTCTTTCGTTACCAGTCATCCGATCTGTCTGACTTAGGAGGTTGTAGTGGAGTAATGTATTACAAACCATTCTCGTTATTAGCAACTCGTTTCGTGTTTTTCTCAACTTGACTTCAAACAGGTGGTATGTGGATTTTCCTGAACAAATCTGCACAGCAGAAGCTCTGTGCAAACTTTAACGCTTGAACCTCTCTTGATGTATGACTGACGCCGTTGCATTGTGCATCGTAGGTGTTTGATTTTACCGCTACTGAAAGTTGTAATAAACGCTCTTGGTTACTTGCAACTTGTGCATATGTAACCATAACAACTGATGGCCTAACACAACATTCAGTTATTCTTCTGGTCGATTATGTGTCTTAAACTTTAACTGACGCTATTTAAGTTGAGTTACTTTTATTACGGGTTCTACAACATAGACATGCCCATCTTGCCTGTTCCTCTGCATTAACAAAACTTGAGAATGAATTTGAGAAGAACGGATGCACGTTACACCCGTACATCGTATAGAAGACTAGTGTGGCGACAAATGTTTATGGATGGTTCACAGTATTTTTAAAAATAAATAAATTCCATACGTTGAAAAGCTGTGGTACAATCAAGACTATGGTCACCATATCGTATTAAATAGGCTACCGAGAAAATCAGTAACGTAGCGGTGTTAAAAAATTGTCTTTAATTTTGATGTTTTGCTTACCATTCCCAAACGAAATAGAAGAACGGCCCACTGTTTCCGTTGTGGTTTGATTACATAAGTTTTAGTGGTGATTTAATGAATCAATTGAGCTCAAAACTGTTCACATTATCCTCTCTGTTAAGATGGTTTTGGGGACTAGTCCCCCGTTGTTCGTTCATGTGGCTTCAGGTGCACGTGCTTTCACAGCCACGTCAAATTGAATGTAATCAGCTGAGACTGGTATGATAGTATGTGCTTGTCTTCACAATTAACCGATGGGAGTATATCGATTTTTTGACCAGTATAATTAGGATATGCACTTTGCTATAATGTACAAGATGCAATTACGCACTAACATACACACTTACCTCTACTCAAACTGTCGATATTATTTTCACTTCCTTCACAGCCAATACTACCTAATTACGTCAGTCATGACACAGTGAGGACATATTTTTACCATCCATCAGAGTATGGCAACTTATCTACTCGATATCGCATTCTGCTGCTTGGTTACTGTAATTAAAGCCCTGATTTGATGAGTCATTTGGGCCGAAGCGTTTTCGCTTTAAACTTTGCCGTAGTTTATTTCGCTGTCTTTACTTTTGAAATAAGTTACTTCTTCATGCCTTCACACTATGCGATGTCTACAAATGTATAATTAGTATACATCTCACAAGCTTTTCAAGTTTGGGTTGCATTACCAACATGGGCAAACCTCTTTTTGAAAAGATGTATATACATATATATTAATCACCAGTCTCATGCTTGACTAGAGGTATTTCACAATCAACGGATGTAACCACTGTGAGCATACCTCCGTGTGCGTTTACGTTGTTACATTGCAAGAGCTAACGATTAATAGACACCTGTGGACAGCAGAGCATTACCAAATTCAGCACGATGGTATTATCATTTTGAATAAAAACTACTGCTACCATAATTTTACCCGTCTATTGTAGACGATTTTGAAGTTTCCGATGACAATCTTTCAACATTGCATTATACCTTGGTCTGCGACTTCAGTAGAAGGTGGAATATGTATTCATGTGTCTTATCACCGATGAAAGTTTGGCAATCTTTCAAGACCTGCTGTCGTCGAAGTCCCGGAAGAACCTTTCGGCGAACGCGACGCAAATTCCAGTTGCGGTCTTAGAACGGTTTAAGAATAACTAAAGAAAAAAATTCGCATTGAGCCAAAGATGTTGTTGGGGAGATGCTTGAGGAACACAGTTATCTGAACAACAATGTCGCAACCTGCAAGCTCAGCAGTTTCAGGTCTCTACTCGTGAGGGCCGCGAAGTCAAAACTTCCAGTGATAAATTCAGGAGACCGCCGGAATAAATCCGATTGATCATGGTGTTTGAGGTAACTTGTTTTTATCAGTTCTTCGGGACACTAAGAAACACCGATGGAATCTCTAGTGCTATGGAAATGAATCCGCCAACAACTAGTCGTCGCGCAAGTCAGAAATACGTCGTCCAGCTGGCGGTCTGATGTTTTTAAACTATCTAACGCATACGCTTCTAGTTCGAAGCTTACCAGTTGAACTGAGTTAATGCGACTTCGCTGTGTCCTCACAAGTAGGTGAGCTGGTAGAACCTAGAAGGACATGTCAGACTTACTTAGTAATCACATAGTCGCTTGAACATTTATGCAATTGAGACAGTCTGTTGCTGGTGAGTGTACTTCGATTATTTTCTACCGTCTAGATGCGCGCATCACATGAATCACATGACCTATTATCACGTTCCGTAATGAGCTGTTTGTACTAATAATATCAGTCATATTGAAGCGTATCACACTATTCTAACGAGCTGTCAAATATTTCATTTGCACCCATGTCAACAATATCTTTCCAACATATTTATTGACTGTACCAGTTTTAAACTTCAGAGAAAGATTCAGTATTTCCACAACGTTTTGCAATTGTGACTTTTATACTAAAAAACCTAACGAGTCGACAATCATTCTATGTGGGTAAGTCAAGCAATTGAATTTCAGACAAACTTTTAACCATATGAACAGAGTGCTTGTTACTTCATTAGTAGCAGTCAGCTCTGTCTGAACGCCTTTTGACTGGCCGACAGCAGCCCCAAAGGAATGGATGCTACAACGCTGTTGCAAGAGAAGAGAAACCAAACACAAAGTAGTCTAACAGACCTACTAAAAACGCCACACGATAAGATTATGATATGATGTAGCAGTGCTCTCCCTTTTGAAATAACGCTGTTGATGTTATCTCGTGGCGTCAGCGAACCGGTCCGTGATAGTTACTCTGAGTGGTTTTAGTGAACAACGAGGCCGTGCGCAAGATTTGGTTAACTTATTTAAGACAAGGTGTCTATCTCATGTGCTATGCTAAGGTAAGCAGTCTTGAATCTGTTAACAAGTTTCTGTTATAGTTTCAAGAATCCTCTATCGTTGAAATCTAAGATAGTTCCCTATTGTAATATACGAGAAAATATCTGGCAGCCATCACATCTCGAATAATTAGGGCGCGTGGTAGCACTTCGTGAAATGTGGGGATATCTCGAGAAGAAACTGAAGAGGTATTGATCATTATGGATAATTCTTAAGTTGACATAAAAGATTCACCGTTTTGTTACAAAATATGATATCCCTGTGCAGTTTTAATTTGTCTTCCACGCAGCCAATTTGTTTGAATTCGATTTAATACACTACTGTACAACGTGTTAGCAGGGGCAGTTGATGTCAGTTAGCGAACCCATATATCACATACTCCACCCAATGCTCTCTTCATTAGATTTCTGAAAATGTCCCCAAACGTCTACTGAACAAATGGTCCGGTAGACAGACAAGTAGTTTCCAACCACTTCAGTCTAACGGTAATCATCCTAGCGTGACCATCATTAGTGTAGTGTGATCACTGCGGAGTTAGCAAAGGGCAACAACTTCCGGAAGAAGATGCGCCGTAACAGTTCTTCAGAAATAACAATCAAACGAACATAGGCACAAAAACTTGGAAAGCTAAAGCTATAACATATTTGATCAAGCAACGAAATAACCTAGGAATGTTGTGTACTAATCTGTATGTGAACTGGTAGATCAGTGATAATTAGTTAGCCCTACCAGTGATAGCTTCAGATAATTGATGACTAACTCACTCATCTAACGAGGTTAACGAGAATTTGCTCGCCGTGTTTACCTTATTGCTACTGATATCGTAGTAATGGAACAAAGAATACGACGGATGTATGTTTTTGATTATAGTTCTTAATACAAGTATACAAGTAGGAAGCCTATACAAAAAGAGAACAAATGTCTAAGTGGTTTAAAATGGAACGAGAAGAGATCCGTACAAAATTACGACTCGCTGCCTTAAAAGCAAAATAATCACGCGTTCCCTGACCAGGATCGACTTTGCGATTTCGTATAGATTACAGAAACGTGCACCAAATCTGTTGGCATAAATCAAGGTGAGCTAAAAGCCTTATACAAACTGTTTCAGTATAGATCACGCTGGATCACATAGTTTAACGGCCAACGATTCAGCCATTCCTCAAATCAAGTATCCGACTATCTTGGATTGATTTATACAAGACCCAAAATGGCTTAGACACGTCTGCCTGATGGTCCTTCATGCCAATATGCGACGCGAATGCAGTACTGATTAATTTTACGACTCCAGCTCTGATCTAGTCAGGATGGGGAACTTTACTAAGGTCAGACAGACTTCTGTTTGTTAGACTACTATGTTCCGTTGTACAACAGCAGCAGTTGAAAGAATATGCAAACACTTACTAATCACAGACGTGCAACTGGTCTCTGACACAAATTCTGATCATACTTTTGAAAATGAACCAGCTTCTGTTGGGTGTGGCTGAGGGCGTTTACCTAGGTGATTGGAGTGAGCGTCGAATCATATGTTCAGAGGCTAGGTACCTTCTGAACGTGGGCATGATGAACAAACTTTTACCTAACACAGGGGATGATGTTCTTAGCTGATGATGAGGCCACGGTTCATGCATCAAACCTGCCCTGCAGTCACCTTTCTGTAACACAATAGAATGAGTTTCAATTTCCCATAACCCCCTGAATGGATCTTCACGAGGTGGGAAGTTTTAAAATGAGTCCAGATAAGTTTTTGTTCTAGGAGAATATAAATTTGGAAGTAACTTTATTGCAGCGTATGTAGCAACCCCGGTTTTTGAGAACTCGTAAAGGTGCAGGCATCAATAAAACGGAGTTGCTTAGCAGCTGCAAGGTTAACAGTAGGTAAAATGGAAGAGTGAATCTGAGTGAATATGTGAGTGGCAAGTCTTAAATCCATATCAGTAAGGTGAATAGCAAAAATGTCGTCTAAAAATGGACACTAGAAATGGGTTGCTTGACCTCTGATACACAGTTGTTTACTATCCAAATTCTCGATAAAAAGCTCATATAAGACTTGACCCAGCGGTGAATCTATCATCATACCATCCGTTTATAGTTGAAAATCTCTACTGAATTTAAACCGCACATTGAACTTGTCACATAAATGAAGCGCTCTGAAGCTTCTGGTTAAGTCATTCATCTCTATTTCTGATCATATAACTCATACCAATAAGTAGCACAGTGGAAAATAATCGGAGGACGGCAAACGATCATACGCGATTATTCGTTAGTTTATGAGGTCTCATTGTGTTAACAGAAGTAAGGCTGTCATGCAGGCTGTGGGACTGACTTTCGGTGAATCAACCTAAGTCGGACAGCTATTCACTTAACAGTTATGTGGCAACGCATTACCTATATATCAGGTCAGTCAGAGTGGCGTACTTTGCTTATGGACGTTTAGAAGACCATATACAATAGGTAAATTAAATCATACCGGCTATAGAACATCACGTATGTTGTCAGCTTCGATTCGTCCCAGGTATTCCTGAGTCTCGTCCTCAACCAACATAGCTCTGTCTTTCTCGTTCTGTATCAATTGGAATGTTGGTTACGTCTAATATTGTCTATCCAAATTCATTAACATAATATAACCCATTCTTTAAAATTGTTACACACCCGTATGAAAAGGCTGTCCACACTTGCATTGGGTGCACTGCGGAAAGGTGTCTTGGAATAACAGTAATCTGAATTTACAACGAACCTTCTTCAGATCTGATCGGAAGTAAAACTGAGCGTATTTTGCCTCAGTTGATTTAATGAATACAAAGGTTTAATCCGATATTATATTTGATGTTGGCTAACCATATATTTAAAACAAAACAGTTAGAATACGAACACTGGTAGATGCTAGCATTTCGTATTGGCTCGTCACCACCAAATAACCAATAACACGGGGACCTTTCAATTTAACGTCTACAGTACTTCGAGGAGAATGAACAAAGAAACCAACAATAACAAAAACGTCAAATCGTGTGATCTGAATGACACTCACTACGACTTAGGACCATGGCAACCTCAGGTTAACAAATAATTGTTTTGTACACCCAATACAAGTTTGAACCGGTTTATCGCGACGGCTTCAGCAAATTTTAGGAACCGTGGGTTGTGGTGGCGCACTAGGATGGTAAAGGCTGAGGTCAGGTCCACGTTGTGGCCAGTTGACAGAATGTGTCGTCCGATCGACGAAGCTGGGGGGCTTACGATTCTCTGTGATTACAGTGTCCGGTTTTGAGACCTGTTTGTGAACCCACTTAGGCACATGCTCCTTCATGCTTGAGATCAATGATCTATCGGGTCTGCCTATGTAACGTTCTCCGCAGTTACATGAGAATTGGTAAACACAGTGTGATTTGGCGCCAATTGGTTGATCACCTTTGATTGTAGGTACAGGTAACCTGCGTGTCTGATTAAGGACCCTCAATCCGGCTACGTTGTAAGTACGTTTGAGCGAAGAGACAAGTCGTTGGGTTGTACGCATCGTCGTGATATCCCCCTTAAATGGTAGCTCAATATATACTAGTTTCTTTGGGACCTCATCATTTTTACTGCTTTTGGGACTCCATTCGCTATGACGTTGAATAAAGCTTCTCGGGTACTCATTGCCCTCCAGAATCGTCTGAAGCATTTCCAGCTCTTGCTCAACACAATCGGGTGTGCAAATACGGCGTGCTCTGGTGAACAGTGTTCTCAATACACCACGCCTATATTTCACCGGGTTGAAACTAGTGAAATGCATTTACTGACCAGACCATGCTGGCTTCCTGTAAATGCCAAGCTTTATTGATCCATCGGCTCTTCGTGTGATCAGTATGTCCAAGTAAGGCAGACTGTCACCAGCCTGTGGTTTACACGTCATCTTGAGGTTGGGATGAACGCCGTTAAGCCGCAGGAGAAATTGTTCAGATAGCTCTCGATTTTTGGCAATGACCAGGGTATCATCTACATAGTGTCTGTAGTAGGATAGTTGTGAGATGATATCACTTAGTTGCCGTTTTATCATGATCATGAAAAGTGAGCGAGAACGGGGCCTAATGGACTCCCCATGGTTACTCCATCGAGTTGTCTATACGGTGTGTTTATGAAGTTAAAACTCGCATTCTTCTTACACAATAAAAATAACGTTCTCAGATAATCAGTTGGGATGGGCATGGGGATATTTTCGGCAGCAATTCGTTCACATACAAAGTCAACAGTTTCTCTCAGTTGGACATTGGTGAAGAGAGATTGAACATCTATGGAGCACATATGTTTATTCTTGATATTGGTTCGATCCAACTCACCCGCAAGTTCCAACGAGTGTTTGATACCAGTTTTCAAACCCTCTAGCCAGTTTGTGCTGAGGTGAACTAGACATGGCGAATATAGATCGAAGTGGCATACCCTGCTTGTGGGTCTTCAGAAGACCGTACAGTTGAGGCAACGAGCAACCACCGGGCTTTAGGCACTTGTATGTCTTTTCATCTATCCAGCCATGTTTAAAAAATACTTCTAACTGGTGGCCGATTCTCTCTTCTATTAAACACATGTTTTCTTCTTCGTCTAGCAGTTGGAATTTTTGTCTATCACTCTCGATTGATAATATTTTTTCTACGTAGCTCGTCTTATCCATGAGGACTGCTCCGGAACTTTTGTCTGGTTGGAGGATTACAACAATTTTTGATTTGAGTTCCTGCAAAGCCTGAATATGCTGGACTGTTACTGAAAATTTGTCGTTCACACGAGTATGCAACCATTCATAAGCTACATCAGCGAGTTTATTGTTGAACCAGTTGAACTTGTCG